>JABFQD010001653.1:0-17560 GCA_022817045.1 Psix sp. ZL-2020 | reverse complement strand
TTTGTGTGATTAGTTTTTCTACAAATTATAAATAAATACCAGTTTGATTGATCAATCACGTACAGTGTTGTACAGTCACATTGAAAACTGTTATTTTCAATGAAATTATTTCTTCATTTGGTAATACCATTACAGTTTTTCATCGTTTTAACACTTTTGTATTGTTTTTATGTTTGTCGATACAATTCTTATGACATAAACTTAGGTACCAAATAATAACATTTTGTTTGGGACTGTACCACACCGACTACCTTAATACTATGTTTAGGTAGAAAGAAATAGAATGCTATTAACAAATACATCTCCAAGCTGTAAATTCAGTTTAGAAATGCATGTCTCGCCTGGAAAGTACTTTTTTGGTAAGCTATCGAATTACTTTATTCCTGTCTTTTATTTCTAAAGGAAATGTAATCATTTCACTGCTTTTCTAAAGCAAAACTGTATTTTTGGAGCACGATGGATTTCATTTACTCTTTTCTGATATGGCATTTCAAAGAACGTGTGCAAGTTTATAAAGTACGAAGTCTTACGTTGGTTTAATGGCAGTGATCCAGTCAATAAGATTGGTTAAAATCATGCCTTCTTCCCGAATATCACGACATGATGGTAACTTTTTCAGAAGAATAGTATAGAGTGAGAGTAATTTTTCCTCAGCAACTAGAACACTTTCTATTGGTGGCTGTCGTGGTACAACAGATTGCAAGATCGTCAAAACTGATGCCCATGTAGGTTGTACGTCCTCAATCACTAGGAATTTCATATTTCATTATTAGAGATTAAATGATAACAAATATTTCCCCTTCTACTTGAACATAACAGTCAATTCCTTTGAAAATACCTAGTTGTCTGAAGTAAGCTTCAAGCGCCGCTTCCATGAGTTCTCCGAGAGTAGACGGTGATGCGACTGCGACTCCAATTACACGTAACAATCCCAGAAGTATTGGATTCGACGATGACCTTTCCGATAACCACTTTGTCCAACTGGCTCTCAATTGTTCTGACAAAATTCCATTTTGATTTACCGAGTGTAGTAATTCTGTTATTAATAAGCCGGCTTCTCCAACTTGCTGAGCCTCGGAAACCGCTAAAAAGGATGTTATGTAATGAAATCAGTTGTATAATAAAACGAGATCATTATCTGTCACTATAACTTGGCAATGAATGAATACTCACTATTGACAATGACAGATTCCATTTCGTCCAACATTCGAGATAAAGCTTTCGTGAAAGCTTTTGTGTTGGATGTAACCAAAGCTTTGTGGCGAGTTGTACAATTAACCAATAACTTGACTGACGATCTTACGTACATTTGCCGTTTTTTCAAAGTGGTTGGATGAAAATGGATTACTACTGGATCATAAGCTGCTACGATTTTAAGTAAGCTGCAACAGCAAATATAAGTTGCAGTAACAACTCAATTTCGCCGATGGTTGTAACAAATAAAATACTCACTTATTAACCGCAATATCAATAGGATGACAATCATTTTCAAGATTAAGAATGACTTTAGGATCACAGCTCATGACGTGCCAATTGATGACTTGATCGTACGCTGAGGCATCCACCAAATGCCATGAAAACTTCTCAGCCTCGGTGACTAGTTTAAGTGCTTTATCGTTCTGCAAGTAAATGATCTCATAAGCCCAAAATCCTCACCACAGTCAAACAAATTTGAAATGCATTTTTAAAAATCAGCTTTTAAATAAATGTGTTGAAATTACCTGTCTAACATTAGGCTCGTTGGAAAGTTTGACAATTAAATTTAAAAAACAAACATGCATCCTCGAGGTAACCACAAGGGGTTGAGTAGTCAAAATTTCGTTCATCCACACAGACCAGTTAACACTTGTGAATATGCTAGCTAAAAATAAATGATTATCCGGCAGGTACTGATCAATGACCTTGATCATAAGTTCGATATCACCAACGCTGGGACAAAATCTCTCCCATGGCAGCGTCAACAAATTGCCATGGATAACGTTGAGTACGTGATCTTTTATGGAAGCATGCGCGTAGTTGATGACATAGAACTGCCACAAAAAACAAAGCACTTTGCTCGACGCAGGCATCGTGTCCGTGATAAATCGGATACATTCAACAAACATTGACACAGTGCGATTCGCAAAAGGTCCGTCGCTTATAATCCACGGTAATAAAACTGAACGATCGTCGGTGAGCTGTTGGATCCAAGCTGCAGTGGGTTCTCTTAAATTACGCGTCCAGTATGGAATTATCCAAGGCGCAAACATGTCGCTGATGGCTGGCCAGATTTTTTCACACACTGAAAGTTGCAATGAAAATGAAATCGAAGCTGAATTATTTTGTATTCTCGAAATATGATTTGAAAAAATGTTTATTTCCTCTTCAGATATGTAGTCCTTATAAAAGTATATAAATATGAAACAATATCAAATAAATGTATACCAATAAAAGCGTTTACTGTTACAGATTTTAGAATTAAAATTTGCATGTTTCAAGATGGTCACCATGGTGTTTTTTCTAAATACTTATTGACGCATGTCAAAAAGTCCAAATTATTGTTTTCTCGCGATCCAACTTACATTGGTCAGCTAGTGATCCTCTGTCAGACTGAAGAGTCAAGACAACCAAGGCATGACCAATCATCCCCAGGAACATTGTCAGCGGTTCATTGTAAATACGGTACTTTGGATACAGACCATACAATCCATACTGCAATCGTTCGTTCATGAAATGTTTACTGAGCAAAATAGCTGTGTCGTTCATCTGTAATGTGAAAACGAATGCCAAATTAAAGACTCACAAATGATGAATAATTTCGAGAGATATTTTGTTAGGCACGTACTTCTTGACGAGATAATAATCTTTGTTCTGTAGCATAACGTTTCACTTCCTCTCTAACTTTGGATGGATGAATTCGTGGTGCTGCTTTGGGCTTTTCGCTAAGAGCACTTAGAAGGTCACGCCAGACATCCAAGGACAGACTTTGGTTCTCACTACCACGTAAAATTGCACTCAGCACCTCTCCGTAGTGTTCAGGGAATTCGTGCAAAAGCACTAACCGTAGATGATTGCGAAATAACTAAAAATATGTTACAACTATAGCTAACGATCTAACACTCTTGAATAAGTCAAAGAAGCATCGTTAAAAAGCTAACCTCGTGTAAAACAAGCTTTGATTCTTCTGGATTAAGCCCAATGTTACTTAGCGCTTTACAAACTAGATTGATAAAAGTTGATCGTTCGCTGAGTCTGGGCCTTCTATAATTTAACCAGCTTCCAACGTCAAACTATCGTGATCGAAAAAGAAGATTAGAAAGTCTTCTAAGAAGAGCATTTGAAAGAGCGGAAAGTCAAGTACCTTGGACAACAGCACAAAACACAAGTCTACGTTCGAACTCATAGATAATTCAACAACAGTTTGGTACATTTGCAAAAACGTCGACGCTCCTCCAGCGACAGGAGTGAAATGCGGACCCAACAATCCACCTAGACTCGGCCTTTCCATTATCGTCTTTAGCAGCGTTGGTCCTTGAATTTCTTCGCCACTAATAAACAACTAGAAAACATGGAAAAGTACGATCATTAACATGACGGAACAATCAAATAGCAAACTCAATAGTACTGCTTAAAAATTAAGCTACCTGTCCCAATTTCTCTACACACGATGTAATAAGTTGTTTGGTAGGTGGGCAAAGTGCTGTTTCTTCAGTGTAAAATTCTACTAGATGATAAAATAAGCGTACCCCGCTTTCTTGAACTTTCCTCAACGTAGCTGAGTTTTCCGTGGTGCGATTCAAATTTAATTCATGTTCTGAAAGTCTGAAAGGGAAGTTATACTTAAAACACAAAAGTTGACTCGATAATTAATAGCAACTGCGATTCTCACATGTACTTACAATATTAAATAATCTGCAAAAACACAACCTTGAATTACCTTACTAGGAGGGGGTTGACTAGCTTTAATTAATAAATTCTCATACTCTGTTCGATTTTGGCTAATCATTTGATCAACTCCATCATTGATTCTCGCCTCAGTTACCTGAATGAATTACAGACGTGAAAACGCACTGAAAGAGAAAATATGAAGGAATGAAAAGATTGCAAAGACCTTGATTCGTATAACTGCTGGGCCTGCGCAATGCACCACAGGTGGCGTTCCGGATCTGTTTCGTTTCGCATTTGAAGGCGCGGGGTCACACAATGCATGTAACGTTACAACTTCCTCTAAGTCCTTGTAAAGCGTAGGTATTAATTCTAAAAAGCTGCAGTCTATAGCAGTGTGCTCAGAAATTAACAGGTTAAAAGTTTGTGCATAATCTGTGATAACTTTCAAATGAGGTCGGATCAAATGAATCACTGCGTCGGTGCTGTACAAATTGTCTCGCGACACACATGGTATTACATTTGTACATTTCGACAAAGGCGGCATCTGCACCGGTTGTTCGTAATTGGTCAGACGATGAAAAATCCTCTGCATTGGGTCGGCTGATACCGAAGGCGATATTGGAGATGGGTTAGGTCGACTGCTCTGGCTGTTTGCGTTTCGACAGCAAGCGTATTGCCAGCTTTCAATTGACTTTTGTTGACTCCGTTGGACAGACCAGTAATCGATGTATTCAAACCAAGGGTTCTAAAATTATAATTTCTCGTTCAATTTGATTATCTCCTGTGCTTCGTTACTTCAAATGAATATAATGATTGAACCTTGTCTCCTTGAATGATTAAACCCAATTTCTGCGACATGAACTGTGGAGGTAACACTGGCAGGTACACTCCTGATTCTTGTAACCGTGACTCTTCAAGCCATAAGGACAACGTTTTGTAAAATCTGAAAGGGTATGTGTGAGAAGAAGCAAATGTTTGAGGTCTTGGAAAATAGACGTAAAAGAATTGTATAAACATTGAAATTGATATCAAAATACATAATTAACATTTCGCTTACTTTGCAGTACTGAAGTAAAAAACGCGTCTTTCATCAGTGATTGGTTTTCCGTTGTCGAGGTCGCTTTCTCCTTTGATTTCAAAATATTCAGTCGTTTCTTGTAACCGCTTTTTTATTTTTTTCAAATAGCTCAAGTTAATCATTCCTTCGAAAAATTTATCACCAACGCCTCCCTTATCTACGACTCTGAAATATAGAATTTGGATTTGCCTTACTGTTGGAGTTGTGTAGTTAGAAATGATAATAAATTATGGATTCGAATCTTACCCATTAATTGAAGGAACTCTCGCTAAGAATAACGTAAAGAAATTTTGCCATAAAAGAGCTAATAAAGGATGATCCAATGGTGTGTCAAGGGCTTGTTGCGACCAACGGTATATCGCTAAACAATTCGCGTTATGAGCTTGTATTTTTACAGCGTTACATGCTTTCTGTAATATAATCAATAATCGTAATTAATCAAATGAGATTATTTAATTTATTAATTCTTTTGTATCATGTTTTCCTTGATACCTTTAATGCAGCATCTACTGATATCTTATTTTGAGCGCATAATTCTTGTAATAATTCCTTCCAAAGACCAGTCTTAATTTCTCGTTCTTGTTGTTCTGTGTGCAAAATCTGGTATGCTATCCAAACAGTTTGCACTGGTCCTCCTAGAAGACTTGGCGATTGCACAGAACCAGTGGCCCAGCTTAAGAACGATCCGAATGAGCCGGTGTTGCGACCAGTTGCCAAATTCTGTAAAAATATTATAATTTAGATGGTTTTGAACAAATTGCAAAAAGTATAAATTTATCAATTTTGTACAATTTCAAACAGTCATAAATTATGAGTTGCTTCGAAAAAAGAAAAACGTGGTTTTTACATAATATACCATTCTGTAAAGTAGCATAAAATTAATACTGAAAGCTTAATAATTAGCAAATAATTCAAAGTTGAACAATTGTAAAAAATAGACAAGTTTGAAAACATAATTGTGCAAACATCTTCAACCAAAAAAGAATAAATATTATTTTTGAGTTTAAACGAAAATGAATTTTCGCATAAATGAAAATCCAATAAATATAATGGAATCATCGTACCTCATTGTTTCCCGTTAACGTTAGCTATTAAAAATAAATGTTTGAGTAATAGATTTGAAAAAACTGTTACGATTCATCTTACGAATTCTCGATGAACCAGCATTTCAAAAATTGATCAAACCTTATCTATACGCACCGAAAATAATTCTTGGAAAATTTTGTCAGCTGTTGATCTTGCATCTGAGAAGAAAAACGATGTCTTTATAACAACGTCCATCAAGTACATAACACTTTGTTGTCTATTCCAATCCGGTACCAGTACAAGAATATTTAACCAGATCTTTACAAATGGCTCTGGAGATATTAAACAATACCTAAAATACAAATGCCGATGGTGAAATCAAAGTTGAAGTGAAAACAAAAGCTGACAATGAAACAACTGTTATCTTACTTTTTATAATTATACAAATGGGATTGTATCATATCTGCAAACAGTTTCAATATGATACCCGGAAATTCTGGAGCAATCAAGTTTTTTGCCATTTTCATATACGTCCGATCTGCTGTAATCAACGAAGATATAATGCTCATAAACTTTAGATTTTTGATAAGAGAATCTTCACAGTCTAAGAACAAAGGCACAATATCATGTAATGCAATAAGGACTTGTTCGTATTTGTGGTAGCTTTGAAGTATTTGCAGCTGCTCAAAACCATTGGAGCAGATAAGCGGCACGGAGTGACCCCAAAGAGTCATTCGTACTGCGATATAGCAGGCAATCGGATGTTTCTCGCGAATGCCATGAATCAGCGGTTCTAACGAAGCGTCTGCGTCAAGATCGGGGACTTGTGAAAAGGCATCACGCATGTTGCAAATCGCGTACTGGCAAACTGCATCTGACTGATCGAGCAAATGTAACCGCAGTTTTAATGCCATTTCCCAGCACCACAAACTAAACATTTGCTCGTTACTTTGTGGACGAACTATTGCAGAAACCTAAAAAATATTCATAATATTTCAAAATAACTTACATACAATAATTTATAAGAGGAATAAATTGATCAATGTTTGAATTGTACAATTGTTTTTTTAGCCATTAAGGTAGTCGTGTGGTACAGTCACAAACAAAATTTTACTGTTTGAAAAACTGTAATGGTATTATTAAATGAAGAAATAATTTCATTGAAAATAACAGTTTTCAACGTGACTGTACAACACTGTACGTGATTGATCAATCAAACTGGTATTTATTTATAATTTGTAGAAAAACTAATCACACAAATTTCTTTGTTTTTCTGTATTATGTTTCTTAAATAGAAGGAAATGATTTGTTAGTTTTGAAACAATATCCGACTTTTAGTTTTGAAGTTATTGAATGAAATGTAACATTTTTGTCACACTCGCCATAAGAATCCATGTTATTTTAGCCAACTTTGAATCAAAATATCTCAGTTTTGAGTTATAAGAATGAAATGAAATTTTGCTGAAACATTAAACGCAATACCAACGATAACATATTTCAATTATATCCGATCTGACTATTTTGAGTTAAGTACACGACTACCTTAAACACATGTGATGAATAGAGTAGAAATGAATTTCAGAAAATATTCAATTTCAATAAGAAAATGATACTATATTATTTTAAGGTGATGATAAATTAAGTACCTGTTTTACCCCCTCCACTATAAATGATACATTTTGTGCTGTTGTATCAGGCATGTGCTTGAGAGTTAATTCAACTATGAGTATAGCAACTGCACGATGGATATGAATCGGAAGATGTAATTCGCCATTGCTGTAACAAAATGGAGTACATCGGTAAAACTGAATGCCAATAAATGACACTATAATAAGCTACTTTATAAAATAAACCATCTTACTCATTCATCCCCCAATTGAGATGACTTAAAACTAATCGCGCCAAATGACTTTCAGTGGAAGTTAACGGATGGCAATGTAACCAATAGGAAAGCACATTAAAATCTTCGTCTTGTGGAATCCATTTGTGAATTTTGAGTTCGGTAAAAAGATACAAACTTAACTAAAAATATACAAAATGATATGTATAAATTGCTCTCAACATGTAATAGAATATCAACATATAAAATTACATATTTATTTGTCAACATAACATAATTATATCATAAATATAATACGAATATATGAAACAAGATACGTATGAAGATCATTTTAATGAAATATACCTTGCCGACAGACACGAAATTGTCTTTTAACTTTCGCAAAATGTCTGACAGAAGGGATGGATATTTATTAGTTAAGTTTGATAACAAAGAACGAGCATCTTTAGAACATGATTCTTGAGTTTTTTCGCTGAGAAAACCAATCTGCAACAAGAGCGTACACTTAAATCATTTATACAGGTAACCTTAATACACGCAAAAGTGGAGAAATAAAAGAAAATACCTGAAATAAATCTATCGTCGTTGCTTTGATAAAATCATAGTCTTCTTCAGATCGAGATAGCGCCATATTTGCAAAAGTCGTCAAAAGAAAATACGATTCATCTCCTGGCAAAGTACTTAATTTGTCTTCAAACTGTTTACGTAGCTTCGAGGAGTTCAATTCACTTTCCCATTCTGTAAAAACAAGTTTGATTAATATATCGCAAACACCATATACACTTATTAAAAGTGTAGCAAAACTGTACCTGAAATCGGGACGTCGAGTTTTGGTGCTTCCGTTAAAGTATTTTCCGTATGTAAAGTATAAAATATTTGCCAAAGAATATTAACAGACACAATATGATATGGAATTGCTGCCAAATATTGCCAAGCTCCTAATCGACGTGACGAAAAAATGCACAAAATTGCCCGGAGAAAAAAACAGTTGTACTCAACTTGCAATCTCGTCAACATACTAGAGTCACTGACCTGTAAGTTCAAACATTTTTCATGAACATTATTATTATTATCACATTACAAAACCAAAAGCAAAGCTGACAAACGAACCCTGTTTTTATCAAATGCTTCCCACAAATCACTGGCGAATTCAACTATATCTCTTATCAGCGAACTCAGCCTTTTAGCCAGTTGCCTGTACCGCGGCGAGTCGTAAGATTTCAAGCCCTTCTTCAATATGCGAACCATCACGGTGGAGAAGGCAAACACTCTGAGCACATGATTCTCTGTCACAGCACTTTTATCTTGCCTAAAATCGTCGTTGACACGTTCGATGAACAGAATTTGCTCAAACAGCTTGTCGAAAGGGATCTGGTGCAGCAAAGCGATTAGATCGCTCTCAAAAAGATGGATCCCCGCGCTCGAGATATCTTCATCCTCTTCCCCGTCCTCGTCCAGCATGACCCAAACAGTGTCGGAATTGTCGCCAGTCTCTTGCCAATTCATGTGAACCTGTGAAAAATCATGTTTTCAGTTTGACGAAACTACAAATTCGAGATCCAAAATGGTACAGAAAAGTATGAAACAATCGCATAATCTCACTTGTTCGAGAAATTTGTCCCGCTGTTTGACCGCCATCAAGATCACCGCGAGCGTAGCTACCATGTGGTCCAAACAAGCGTCCGTGATTGGCGAAAGGCTGATTTGATTTCTCGGCGAAACAGGTAGTTGGATGTACTCTCGAGCCCAGTCCGCAATGCCACCTGGACACCTCAGAACGTGGTTGAGCAGAAATAAGTGATCTTGCCAAGTGGCGATTCGCAGCAACACAGCCACCAGCTTTGTCAACCACTCCCTCGAGTCACTCACGAACTTCGTGTCCTTCAGAGTCCGCCGCTGGAAGTTGAACAAAATGGCGATACACAGACGCAGCTCCACAAGCTGCGGCATCATGTACGACGACATCTGCAGTTTCGCCAGACTAGCGGGCGAACTCGCGCTCAGGTTCGCGAAGTCCTTGACTGCGGAGGAAACCCTTTGCACATACTGCTCGATCTGGAGCCGCAGACCCTCGGCCTCGTAGCGGTGGAGTGCCTGAGTATTGTGCAGGGACTCCTTAATAGCTGACAAATTTCTCGTCAAGGCCAGCAAAGTTGCCTCGTTGAAGTGAGCCACCGAGTACTCGTGCGTCGCGCTGACCGGATTTCCGTCCTGGCATTCCCCGCTCTCGGTGACGCTCACTTTGTTCAAACACCACAGCTGCTTCTGCGTCTCTTTGCAGCTTCGCTTCAAACTCTCCATCTCGTGGCAATTAGCGATCAAGTGATTCCTCGCTCGGATGTAGTTCACCAGCAACTCGTGCAGACGGTGCTGCTGTCGCACTGCGTTGCTCTTCAGCTGCGCTTCTATGAACTCGTTCACGAAACATTCAACCTGGTCGAGCTCCTCGTTGCTGTACAACAAAGCCAGCTGCGCGTCGCTCAAAGCCTTTATCGACTTCTCTTCCTCGGCGATCCAATTTTTATTACTTTTGTTTTTCGTTCTCTCCGCCTTGTTCATCTCAGTACTAACTTCTGTCTCCTTTTTCCCCTTCCATGTCGCGTCTGTGGTTGACTTTACCAGCTCATTCAACTGCATCTCAGACACACTTTTTTCAATCTCCACTACAAGATTCTTCTTGTTGATATTTTCATCTGTGTTTTCTGGCTCTCCTCCGTTGTCAACTTCATCTACTGCAATCTAGAATAATAACAGCGTTTTTATTGTTTCCATCATCATTTTATAATAATTTTAATATCTATATTAAAAGCATTTTTTATTCGACAAAATCAAAGCTCCAATGTGAAATCTTGTTATTGACGTTGGTCCAAACTTAACGGCAGGTGGCGTTGCTATTCAATGAGACAAATTTGTTTCTATAATCTTGCTTTGATTTCAAACAAGTTTTTTTGATTATTATATATTGGAACATCGAAAAAGGAATATTTTCAATTTAATTTCATCCGAATTTCTATGACTATACTTTGTTTGACAGTAATATTTCCAAAATACCTCATCCGCTTGGTTAGTGACATCGTTAAGAGTGTCCTGCTCGTTGGAAATATTTTCATAGACTTCCGTATCTATTGCAGCCGAATGCAGTTCGCTCTCCATATTCTCGACACCCTCTCCTCGAGGATAATTGGTCGGGGATTCCCCGAGGAGGCATTCAAATTCCTCCAGAGTCGGAGCATCCGGGATTTGTTTTTCTATAGATCTCGCTCGATCTTTTTTCTTTTTCTAAATAAAAAGAGACGTGACGAATTATAATCCTGAACTCGACTCAAAATAAAATAACGCCAGAAGTCAACTGCGGAGACACGAAGATATTTGAAAAGAATTTACAAGTCAATTTAAACGAATAAATGGCGAAATAAAATTATTACGAGCAGATAAGACTTTGATCGCTATTCGAAGTTAAAAATTGCTCTTAAGATCATGAGCTCAACAATGAAATGAACTACCATAATGATAGTAAGAAATGGATACTGACAGATACACAGATAAAAGTAAAAATAATTGCAATTATTGTAATATCACTATAATTACGTTCGTGTCTGATGACCGCGGTAATAATAACAATAAGAATAATAATAATAAACAAAATACTGGACGTGAGTATTGATTACATTTGCATGACGAAGAATATAGTCAAAGTTTTGTCAGGCGAGGAGGTATATTATTCTGCGGGCTAAATAAAATTTCGTTTCAAAACTCGGACCAATTGTCACAAAGTAGCAACAATGCAAAAATGACCTTGCCGTGTAAACCAAACGATTCGTCGTTGTCGTTTGGTGCGAGAGAGAACAAAAAGGCCTGTGTTTTTGTTGCAAAGTGTGCGCGAATCGAATGACATTTAGGTTACTTTACCTGTCGTACTTTCTGCTTTTCCATCTTGGCAGTGATTGGAAACTGTTATTAAATTCTTCAGTCTTTTGAAAATCACGTGATCAATGCGAACAAAATAACCATAATGTATTGAACATCACATGTTATTGTATTACGAAAACTGATCATATAAAACACTTTGACAGCTATTTGACAAATTGTGCCCCCGTGCACGTAACATAATCAGCGTGTAAACGCACGCCAAAGAACACGACGCTGCATGCCACTGTTGTCATTCGTATCAATTGGACTTCGACATTTATTCCTTGAAAAATCGTTTATTTTGCAGCAAAGACAAATTAAAATGAAACGTCATTTTCGCAATGACTACAATAAACACTTTCCACTCTTGACTTTACTCTTATGCTTTGCAACCAGTCCTACCAACATTCAGTGCTCAACATTCAAATGACAAGTCGCGGTTTGGCGGCTAAAATCAAACGTTACTGAACAGCCGACTTTCATTTTGCTTTTGATAACAAACTAATAAATACGTATCATTTACACAAACTACATTGCACCCATTTCCACTAATCCTAACCTCAAAATCTCCGTTGAATGAGTATGTTGAAATGTTGTTTTTTAACATTTGTTGTCTTTGCAATTGTTATGATTGTTTATGCGCATTAATCGATTGTGCTACGCAACAATTTGTAATCAATTATTTTCATTATCAAATATTTCATTTCAGATGTTTTCGAGCTGCAAATACTGTTCAGATGGAAACGTCTATTTTGAAAACAAAATTTCCATTTTAGAAAATATGCCGGACCAGAGGAATGAGAAATTGAACAGGACATGTAAACATAAACAATGTGGTGTACTT
The DNA here is from genome assembly GCA_022817045.1 of Psix sp. ZL-2020. Lineage (NCBI taxonomy): Eukaryota > Metazoa > Arthropoda > Insecta > Hymenoptera > Scelionidae > Psix > Psix sp. ZL-2020. The sequence continues at coordinate 4,996 of JABFQD010001653.1, read as the reverse complement.
GTGAAGTAGCTTGTAAAGTAGTGTGTGGCGTTAATTTAATATTGTACAATTTTTCGTTGTTTTTTGCATTTTTTACTGGCAAATATTAACTGGCCAACAATCATGGATTATTTACGTGTACAAGAGCCAAATAATAATCATTCATTTATTTCTAAAAAAAAACTACAGGATAACATTACGCAACTTTTAAACCGAACAGGTTAGCGAAGCAACGAAAATTAGTCTTAGAATTTAAAGAATTATCTTTATTATCAAACTTTATTATTATTATTATTATTATTATTATTATCATTATCATCATTATCATCATCATTATTATCGTTATTATTACTATCATTATCATTATTATTATTATTATCATCATCATCATTATTATTAATATTATCATCATCATTATTATTTCCATCGTCATTATTATCATCATCATCATCATTATCATTATAATCATCATCATCATCATCATTATTATTATTATTATTCAACAATGTTTTTTTTGGTTATAGAATATTCTTTAAACACGGTGAACAACTATAGAGAAAACATAGTACACTTTTGTAGCTCAAACAATTGCAGCCAACTAATAGAAGTGATTTTGAGGAAACACGGGACTGAAAAAGCAGATGTGAAAAACAAATTTGGCTGGACACCGTTGATGCAGGCTCTGAGAGAAAAACATTTGGATACCGTCCAGTTATTGATAAACAGTGGCTTTCATCCGTATCATAGATCTTATCTCGGTGATAATCGTTAACCAATTGTCTAAATATTGATTGTTTTTGAGATTAGAGATGGTTTGAAATTGCTGTGAAGTAACAATTAAATTTGTATTTTGAATTTGCTCGAAAACTGCATTTCAACAAAAATACAGCTTTGCGAATAATGAATTTTGAAATCATTCGAATTGGCATCGTACTTCCAGGAACATCTACATTGAGCATAGCAGCTGCTGCAGGACCAGAAGCTTTTGAATGTATTTTTGCTCGATACCCAGTTGCACTAAACGAGACCTCGACCGATAATATCAGTCCGTTATGCATCGCGGCGATGAAACACGATCAAGTTTTATTCTCGCGACTTCTACAGCTTGGAGTGTCGACCCACAGAGCTAGTAATAATTTTCATTGAATTAAGTCACTAAGATGATGATGTTTTATTTTTATGGGGTAGTGTTGGAATAATTATTGGCCTGATGTTTGTTCGTATTTAGGTGAATATACTCATTTTATGATGCGCCAGTGCGTGCACGAAGACATTCGCAAAATGGCCAAACCACGTTTGAGTGTTGAAGACTTTTGGAATAATAATGACGATAATATTGAAGTTTTGCCTCAGAAAAATAATTTATTGTACATAAATTTGAAGAAACATGACGCGGATGAAAAAAGCGTAAAGAGATCGGAGTTGAAACGTAAAACACCAGATTTACAGCTACTGCATTTAAATATAGATCATTCGGATGCAACAAAAGAGAGTATACTTTCCCCGAATCTGATGTACAACCAGAACGAATCTTATAGTATGTCACCTAATAGATGTTTTAAATTGAACGAAGACAAAGAGATGCCAGTAAAACGAAAAGATGAGACGCTACAAAACTGTCATAATACATCTTTTAAGAAACGATTTCAAATGTAAGAAATGACGATTCACAAACGTTGTTGTAGTATTGGAAGTAGTAATATTAATGAGTGAATTTCATGGTAAAATTTTCATCATTTCACAGGTGTTTTTCTCAAAACAACGCACTTGTGCTACCTCCAAATATTACACCTTTGAATTTTGATTGTAATGGGTAATTTCATGAAATGTTTCATTTATTTGAATTTTCGAATTGATAATTGGTAGAAGTTGCAAAATTGTTGTTTAATGTTTCAACACAAAATTGATTAAGCTTAAGTTGAATTTCTGACTCTTTTTCAAACATCGCAATATGACATTATTAAATGCAATGTTTTCAGGAATCCTTTACTCAACTTGAGCAATGTGAAAGAAATGAATTATCAGTATCCTCAACACTTTATCATAGACAAAAGAAAAAATGCCACACTTTTGCCAAATGGTTTTGAATCTCACTTTGTTCAAACATTATCCAAAAAGTAAGTTGTAATTTATATTTGTTTTAATAGGAAATCAATATTTCGAACTTGATTTCTTATAAAAATGTTTATATAATAAATATTATATAATAATAAAAATGTTTATAAATACTTCTAGATACGAAAAAATACGGCCTCCAGATTTATGTCTTGAACACATCAACGATGAAACTCATTCAGGGCAAAAGGAAAATTTAAATGCCACTTTAGGGTTCATACCTGATTTTGAACCAGTCAAAACGCCTAATGCACCAGAAGAAAGTGATGATGAAAATGCTTATGGTGACAAAACTCCAACCCCTCCGAGATGTTCAACGCCACCTACTGGCATTATTTTAAGCAATTCACAAAATCTACTGATTAAATTTTTACAAGCTCACTGTTTAGACCATCACATTGCTATTTTTATAGAACAAGAGGTGAACATTGTAAACCAATATTTCCACAATATTAATGACCAAAATATTTGAATTAGTTGAATTGAATAAATGTGTGTTTTAGATTGACCTAGATTTGTTTGCGACTCTTGAAGATGCAGATTTGATAGATATTGGAATAAAAAATGAAAATGAAAGAAAAGAACTGCTTAAAGCAATTAAAACAATGGAGCAATGAAGTTTACTAAAACATTTCATAGTAAATGAAATGACACTTTTTCATATTTTATTTAGCGACGGAGTTTACACCAAATTTACATTCAAAAAGTATTGTGCAAGCTATAAAATTACACCAGTCCTTAACGAAACTTTTTGACATTAATTTGCAAGTAAAATCAAGCGTTTTTTGCGCACAATGTGATATCAATTTTGGTGTATTTTTGGTACAAAAATCTCGCGATGTAATTATGATGCATAACTTTGCTTAAATGAAATTTTCATGCCGAGCATGAAAATGTTACGATTATACCATTTATTACACCATTTATACACAAAGATAAAAATGCACTGGCGGTGCTCCATTATTTTACTATTTTATAGACTCGATATCAAAGTTTTAGTCATTAAATTAAATAAAATGATATTAGTCATCTCGTGTGAAATATTTTATACTATTGATAATAATTGTGCTTATGTAGTTATACCTGTGAATAGATTTATTGAACAAAAATAAAATATCTGATTTTAGGACAAAAGAGGTATTCTTCCTTCAATCACAAATTTATACTTACAATCATATCATAAAATTTACTAGCAATAACATTGTACTATATCCAATTTTACATATATATAACTAATATTCATGTTATTACATCATATTAAACATATGATATAATAACATTAATATCATACTTTCCTTTTCTTATTTTCACTTTCATGCATATTTTGATCGCGCATTTTTTTTCTCTGCACCATAGAGAAAGCTGTAAAATAAAAACAGTTTCAAATTAAGAACAAACAACAAGATAAATTCTTAAAACTGTGTTCATAAACTCATCTTACATAATCCCGGATATTGTAAACTTTGTGTACTATCTGAATCAGAATCCAAAGGTATAGTAACTACTGTATCATAATCTAGTGTATTAGGATTCACTTGAGAACATTCGTTACATTCTTCCCACTGAAATTTTTTTCCTTCTTCCACACGCGTTTCGCCATTTTCATCTCCCTACTCAAAAATTGATAAGCATATCATCATTGTTTGTGTAAACATAGAAACAAGAAAATCAAATTCCCCTCTGTCTACAACAAAATTCGAAATGATATTTGACCTACATCCGTTTGCTCAGGCAGAGCAAACACTGGTTTTAAATTGTTGAAATCTTGTGTTCCCATAAGTTCCAAAACCGTCCCACAAATTGTTGTGTTATTTAGTATCAATACTTTCAAGAAGCTTGCGATTGTCTTTCTATAATTGCTATTACTCTCAATCACATGCAATGGTTTGGCTAACAAGCAAACACTGGGATATATCACAAAATCGCATCCAAGATTAGAACTAGAATGCTTTACTTTGCAATATGAAAGTTCATCTTCATTAGGCAATACATAGCCGAACTGAAATGATGAAAATGGATACTTGATATTTACATTAAACATGAATAATTGATCTTGTTGGAAAAATAATATCTCACCTGATTCAACCAATCTTCTCTGATTGTATTTCTTGCAATGGTTTTTGAGATAGAAAGTATAGTTCCTTTTTTCAAACTAGAAATGATCAATTGTTTAATTGAATAAATTGAATAGTTAATAAACCATGTAAAAAGCAGCATAACTAACCTTGGTAAAACATAAACCTGTTGCGACAATGTAATATTAATGTATCCAGTTTTGCTTTCATTGTATTGTTTCCAACAACTAGGAGTACACGTTCCAGGCTCAAAATACCGTGTAATGGTCAAGATAATTGCCTTTACATCAACCCGAAGTATGGTGTCATCTAATTTTAACAGAATTTCAAGTATTGACAACTGAACAGGTATTTTATTTCTGCTTCAAATATTAAAAAAAAAAGATATTGTTAGAATGAATCATAACCGTGTCTGGCAATTTTTACATCAACAGCGTCCACGGGGCTTTTGTATTCTAAAAAATCCAAGCTGCGCATGAAATATCTGTCTATTTGAATCCACTCACAGGACATCCTTGTCAGAATAGAATATGACAAACATTGCTCATAAATTTCGGCTGTTAATATTTCAGGATCTAAAACCTAATTACAAAACATGTATTGTTGTACGAATGAATGCAACAGAGATTATAGCATCGAAGAGTAGATACTTTTAATTTTGCATTCAAGTAAGCTATTGCTCTTATTCGGTTTGAAATTGATTCGTTGTTTTGGGCTATTAAATATATGGTATTGTTACTTTCATTTGGAGCTACTAAAACATCTGACAATTCACTTAAAATAAGCCTAAAATAAATTTAAACAAATTAAACATTGGTTATGTTATT
>JABFQD010001652.1:0-17571 GCA_022817045.1 Psix sp. ZL-2020 | reverse complement strand
CGTTTTTCAATTAAAATACACGTACAAAAATAAAATGCAATATTTTCATATTTTATTCTTAATTTCATATTTATTGTTAATATGACACAAAAATTAAAAGAAATTTATTAAAGGATTGTTTGATAAAAAGTCCAAATAATTAAACATTCAGTATATCTGTTGTATTTATTTGTAGCAAGTGAACAACTTGTTTTATTTATAATAAATTTTCAAGCGCGTGCTAATAAAATACTATTTCATAAATTGAGGTAATACGTATCATACTAAAAAATACAGCTTTCAAATTTTTACTAAATGGTGTCTATAATAATTTATTAGTAATTCGCATTTTTGTGAAATATAGTGTTTATATTATTTTGCTATGAATGACATTATTACTATCACCAATAATAGATAAAAAATAAATTAAATAATTGGAATTATTAAATCTCATATAGCATTATTTTCTTTTCTTTTTTAATATAACAATAAATTTTGATTGTATCATATGCACAATACGCAATAAAACTACTTAAATTCAAAAACACTTTTTTAATATATTTTTTAAATTAATTTTCTTATTTATTTTATTTTATTCCTCAGTTAATCATAATAACAGTTTCAATCCCACAATAGTTTCGATTCTGAGAATCTTGCATTACGGCTTATGTAAAGCCGAAAATAATCACCTAATCATTAGGAAAATAGGTAGTGAAGCGGAACTTTAAGTAATAGTGCATAGTAAAACTATTCTCAGCATCGTTTCAAAATTCCACCTCCATCGAGATTTTCTCAACAATACGAAAAGCAAGACTTCACACTGAAAGTCACCTTACTCTTAGCCAATTAAACGTTTGGCTAAAACGTAATCATCAATTAATTTCTAAAAAGAATAACATTGTAAAAAGGAACAAACAACTTACCAAACTGACTCCTCATCCAGGGATATAACGGACTCGGTAGGTTGCCACTTGCACCCCCAGGAGGCGTTCCTTGTTGCTGCTGGCCGAGAGGTGACGTGACCACCCCCTGGTGCTGCTGCGGTTGAGTCTGTTGCTGCGGGTGCATAGCGCTTTGCTGCTGTGGATTCGTTGCCTGTTGCTGCTGTTGCTGATATATCATGTGCTGTTGCTGCTGCATGTGTTGGTGTTGAGCCTGCTGAGGTTGATGTTGTGGTGTCTGCATGTGAGGGTGTTGGTTATGCATTTGGTGGTGCATTTGCGTATCGACCAACGGCGGACTGTCGGGTCCATCGAGGACGCTACCCTGGTGATCGACCGCAGCCGCCTGCAGCTTACAGCTCGCGTAAACGATCGGGGTAGAGGGGTGGCCATTGGGGGTAGGCGTGTGGCCCATGTGGCCCATGCCGGATCCAGGTGAAGTCGATCGGTATCCCGACATCGCGTCCATTCCATGTTCCTGTTGCTGCTGATAGTAGGCCGCGTTGCGGATGTCCATCCTGTCGTAGGGTGGAAACCTGGGGTAGGGCATACTCTGTTGGGCACCGGCGCCATAATGGTGTGCCGGTACTCCTTGTCTGAGCAAACTCGGGTCGCATGGGTCTGTTGCTTGTTGAGGTTGCTGCACCGCCTGGGTCTGTTGGGGCACCTGGACGGCAGCACCGTAATGCTGCTGGTGCTGATGCGAGTGTTCGACCCCGCCATTTCGCAGGTCCGGGATGTACGAATTCGCGAAATACGAACTCATGCTACTGTACTGTCACTAGCGTTGCACTTCTGCCCCCACCCCCCCCTGTCACACAGCGTATGGTTGAATCGTTGCCGGAACTGGTTCCCTTGGCTTTGTACTCTGGATAATAATTTCAAACACTCGCGCTAACAATCACTGACACGGTATCTTAAAATTACTCCTATACGTATAAGATTACAGCAGGGATCCTCACTTGTTTCGTATTATTTATGTATAATAAACCCTATCACACAAATCGCCACGTATTATCTTGGGCCTTATCACGCTGACGGCTCACCACTAAACTGACGAACCCAAGCACTATGCAATCTTAGGAGTTATACATGAAAGCAAGGAATTACGTGTACGAGGGGGTCGGTAGTCCGTTTTCTTCGTCGGTGCGGTTCCCTCGCTTAAAGTGCCGAACCTCTGCGGATGATTTCGGATCCTCTGGCGCCCAGCTCGATGATGACGCTATACCGCACCTACAACATTACAAAATAACAGACGAATTAGGTTTTGCTGATTGGATGAGTCTTGTATAGCTTTGAAGCTTTTGCACAGATTCTCGTAAGACCAGCAGTCTTTATGTCGCCGAGCACAAGATGCCGAATGACATACGACGAGGTACAACACGTGCTCGTCACGGTGACGGCCATCGCCCAGACGTTAACGCGTCACGGTGTTCAGCGTGGGCGGGCTAAACGGACGTTTCGTTTACAAAAAAGGTTTGTTCTACATTAAACAACATGGCCGGGTCGGGGGATAAATTTCCCGCGCTTCGGATTCTGGTCATGATAGATGCTTTTGTAAGGCATCTATATAGGGCTCCACTAAGTTTTATAACGAGGGTCGCTACGCGATTATGTAACGCTTCAGTACGAAAGATCGGCTGACACTTGTTACTCAATTAAACGCTTCTACAGTTAGCCTCGCCATTCGCCATGCATATGCTCACGCCAAATTGTCGTTGTATTAAGAATATTTCGACGAATGTTACGCTACGGAGAATTATATTTTCCTGTTACCAAGATGGGGCACATCAAATAATTAGGCCATTTGTTAATATTATTATTTAAATAATATATTTTCAATGCTATGTAATAATATTATTCAATGTAAAGAGTGTAAAATAATCATAATATGTTTATATTTCTTAAAAAACAAAATATTTTAAAATTTTGCACATTTCTTAAAAAATTATATTTTAAAAAAAATCAAATAAGCAAAAAACTTGTACAATCAGATAAATATCTCATAGAAAGTCACTAAATATAAGGAAAAAAATCAGAAAACTGTTCTACTGATGTTTTTATTTTTAAGCAATTGAAAATGAACTTGATTCAACTAATTTTCACCAGTTTTGAAATAATATGCTGAATTCAATTTTAATAACATTTTAAAATGTTATTTCTCTTAATATGGTATAATATATATTATACAAATATAACATATAAATTTACTGATTCTAAGAATTCCTTTTTTAATTTAAAAAACTATTACGACAAAATTAAATCAAAGTAATATAAAATAGATTAAATTAAATTAATAAAAATATGAATAAATAGTATAGGATTCAATTCAAATATATTTTTTTTCTTAACAATAAAGAATATAATTAATGTAATTTTGAATCCAATATGTATTGAATATATAGTTTATTGATATTCTTTTAACTGAACAAAAGCCATTAAGCTGTAATGAAAAATTTTTCATGAATATGTGTAAAATGAATACAATTTCTTCGATATTTTTTTATTGTTTCAACTTTTTTACATATTTAATCAAATATTCTGCCAACGTAATTCGTTATATTAACGTTTATCTCGTACATTTATCATTGAGCATTAGATCAAAATCTCTAATCCTTTATGAATTCAAAATTTACTTTAGATTAAAGTAAGTTACAATTATATATTTAAAGGGCATTAAATATATAAAAAAATCACGTATCGAAGATCTGTTATTTACCATATGAAAAATCGAACACTTTATCGACTGATTCTGAAGATTAAACTATACTACGTCGATAAATATAAAAGACCTTTGAGCCTTCGATACCGACTGCATTTTTAAAACATTTATTCTTTTAGTAGGGGCTCTGCTCGAGATTGAGTCTGAACTCGATGGGTATTACAGATCAATATTTTGGATAGGCGTTACAACTTTTCTAATTGAATATCTAACCATTTTGTAATATTTTAATATTTTATTACGATATCATTAGTAATTTATTATTCAAATAAATTACACAATTTAAAAAATCATGTACATGTTTGTAAAACATTTTACATTCAATATTTATTAGATCAAGTTTAGGGATTTTGTTTATTAATTTGTTTTGACTTAAGAAGAAATTTACGATTAATAAATAATTCAATTCTATCGACTACTTTTGAATTATCATTTCATTAACATAGTAATATATCTTCTGTTGTTTTTATTTTGAATATATCTAATTTAGATAACTTTTACTAAAGCAGTATATTTGAAATATTACATTTTTTAGCACATCCAAACGATGTTTGATTTGCTTGTATATATGTTCGTATATATAAATGCTGATTGATTTAAGACCTGAAAACATAATTAAAAACTAGATGAATCCTATTTGTCAAAGCTATTCGTTAAACAAATGAAACAGTTCGGCAGTTATTAAATTCGGCGCATGTGAAAACGGAATGAATGAGAGGTGCGAAAAAAGACGAAAGATAAAAGGACTAAAAGCACGTGGGTTGTATCCACGAGAACAACAGCGTCGGTAAAGTTGATGAGTGGTAGAGGCTGAGAGGTAAAAGAGCGCAGAGGTGTGAGACTGCGCGAAGAGCTGGGGAACAGACCCTTGGGAGCACCAGCGATACACAAGAATTAGCTGAGCTCGCACGCGGGACGAACCCGATTAACATTCCGGTCGCTAGCGCGCTGTTCGCACGGCGCTTTCATTAATTCCAGCGTATTGATTCCTTCGATTGATGAATGGCCACCAATACCGATTTTGTACCTTATTCCACGCTCAAACTCTCCCACTCAAAAGAATCAAACTTGATCCCCTAAATCGACTTTGTTTCTCTTCGCAATTTCACGTTTTAATCTGCGTCTCGTTCGATTTCGTATTTATAGCGAATAGATCTTTTTTCGTCAGATAAAAATTGCATTCAGGTGTTACATTCATGAAATTGATAAGCTTTTTATTTTATAATCAAATTAGTGATAGAAAATGCTTCCATTTGTATCATACTTCATTATTCCATTTTCAAAAATATTAGTAAATATTTGTTTGACTATGCGAATTCAATATTTAGTATTACTATTCATAATATTTTATTACGATTTTCGTGAAATGATGACAAATTTCATAGTGATTCACTGTAATTTTGAACAATTGAGTGAGAAGATAAAAAAATAGTACAGAATTTTATTGGATATGTGAATTGAATGAGATAAGAGACGATCTTAAAATAAACGAACACCCCATATACGGAAGATCTTTAGAAGTGGCGGCATCGATCGGAAAACTCATAAACTAGTTAGCCATTTGAAGAATTGAGAACTTAGTGATTTTAACGTCAGATGGCGACAGTAATAGTTGATTAAGAATGGAAAAAATGGGGTGGAGCGTACTTGACAGCTGGGTGGGTTCGAGACCAAGGTGATTGAAAAGAGGGTGGAGCGTCACGTGACGCCATAGCTGGATATGGAAGATGACGTCATTCTGCCACTATGGCTTCTATTCATCAAAATGGCTTCATCACGATATTCTTTGTTTCCCATGAATTATGATGTTTCCTGGTTTTTTACGCCACTTCAAACATCGAATTATACAATTCTAAATTTTGGCGTTCACGCGAGACGGACAGTGGTTTTCGGTGGCAGAAAGTCTCGCATTAATAACGATATAAAATTTGATGATATTAATTTTATGAGCTGAAACATAAATGAATCGATTATAAAGAGATTACAGTGCAACACGATCCAGTAAAATTTAACATCTTGATAGGAACGCCGTCGATTAAATTTAAATTGGGCGTAAAATGTGGCTTTTTCATCATTACGAGCTTTGCCTTCTTCGTCTTCCAGCTTGTTTTTCTCTTTCCATTTTTATCGTCGACCGATTGAGCGCGCGTGATTCATATATATATTATATATACGTACAAGATATTCAATTTTATGAGATATTTCTGTGGCCGTAATGCGCGATGTGGATAGTTATTCCGCAGGATCGTTATATTAGGTTGTAAACGGCACTCGAATGTTTCAGTAATGGGATGAAGAGCTCGTGCCAGTCGTTGGCACGCTGTAAAATAGCAATAAAATCAACACCTCGTAAAATCAACAGAACGTTGTGCGCGCGGCGGCGTGCCGTAGCGTGACTCGTGGCACGTGAAAAATAACTTCGCCATTCATTGGAGTACATTGCGAGCATCGAAACAAGTCCAAAATGTTAAGTCAAAAGTTATGTATATATGATTTTCGAAGCATGATATCCGTTATGATGATAAGCGCGCCAGCATATCGGGGGAGAAAGAGAAAGAGAAAGAGAGAGTCACAGTGAGAATTTGCTCCAAACTATATATATATATTTGTTATCTCAGGAAATAATTTATGAGTAAAGTTTACTTCTAAATAATCGCATATATTATTATCGTGAGGAAAAATTGAATTAAATGATTTAAATACATTTGCGCAAGATTAAAAGGGATATTAATTGTTTTTTCAATTAATTTTTAATGTGTGCAATTATGTAAAATAAGTATTTTTATCAGGAAATTGTGTATCAGTTTTGTTATCGTGTAACTTGTATACGTCATATGTATATAGGCATATACATAAAGTTCTTGGTTGCCGTCGCATCAAGAAACTTGTATGTTCGAGTATTCTGGTTGGTATAAAATTAATTACGTTTTATGCAAATGAATCCAGAAATAATATAACGTTTTTTGCAGGTGAAGTATTATCACAAAATCAATGAGTTTCAACCAGCAATTGAATATCGATAAGTATTTATATGCGCATTCGAAGAAACGTTACAAGGATTTAGTGTTGAAATTAAAATATACGAGATCTTATGTTTTGCGATTAAAGAAATATAAATTATTGACATGTTCTGATTAAGAATTCTACATTTGTTTGCATAATTGTGTAAAATAATACTAACAGTTTCGTGTTGTCAACATATCGATTTTAAACTTATCGCAATAAAGATTTATTTTTTCTTATGTTTTGAAGCCCAAGTGAGCATATTTTTTTTTATATGTGAAGCTCTTGTAGAACTATGTCGATGTGTCAATATTAACGAAAATAATAGTAGGGATTCAAAAACGGCAACGTGCTCGACGAGTAAGCGAGCTAACCCGCGGGTATTGGCAAACGCTGGAGTCGCGCACATACCGCGATCGGCCAACTGCTAACATGCATATGCGATTAGCATAATCGAGTCGAGCACAGAGAACCAGTTTGCAAGGACGCTTAAAAGCGGCCGCCGATGGCTTATGCCGCGGCTGGCACACTCGACGCATCCGTAATGCCATTTCCCCTGTCCGATCAAATCAGCTGTACGTTCGCCCTGCACGTCTCTACGTCTCTCTCTTTCTCTCTCTCTCTTCTTTTCAATACACATTGTACCGACAGGTCTTGCATGTGTTATGCATTCAATCGACCCAATCGAAGGTGTTCGGCAAGGTGCGCAGATGACGAGATATCGTGCACGTCACTTTCCGATTATGTAGATCTCACATTTTCCTTATCCTCTTTATTTCCACCGAGATTCGCGTAAAAAGAACTTGTCACCTATCTTTTGATTTATATGACCTGTGTTGAAACTTGAAAAATCCCGATGGAATTTTCTAATACGATTGCTCTATGGTCTGCGAGATACATTTTTTAAAGGGATTATTTTATGAATAAAAGAATATAACTTCTTAAGGCTAACATTTTTCATTATATGTTATGTCTTATTATATGAAAAATGTAGTTATAGACAAATGGATTCTCTAATAAGTTTAGAAAATACGAATATAATTTTTGTGAAATTCTATCTTTGATTGTATAAAAAGTAACTTTTTCTTCTGGAAAAATAATTTAAATATCACCTAATATACGATTTATATATGCATGTATTCATATAGCATTTTTAAATTATTAATTGATACTTGAAACTGCACATAACAGTTATAAAAGATTTCTTATAATAATAATTCTTAATAACTATTACTAATAATAATATTAAATATATATCCAATTTTGATATATGAAATAGAAATTATTTAGTCAACGCATATAAATGTTTGATACTTGTGGCTTTTCAGAAGCCAGACTATGGTAGTTATAGAGTCTATAACTGTAAAAAAATCATTGAGCAGAAAATGAAAACATTATTGTTTACTTATGGTTGCATACAAAAAATCTAATAAGATGATTAATTTATCAGTTTTCTGTTTTAAATAATTATTGTTTGATAAACTATTGCAATTGAAAAATGTAGTAAAACTATTTTGGTTGAGTATGCAAATGTTTTTCCACTGCAATATTTATTCCGCTTAGCTCCAAGAATAATGATATAAAAGAGATATTTGTTTTACGTATCCTACATTTCATTGAGTACCAATAAAACACAATGGTTGACTTTTCATGACAGCATGTTAGACAAACGGGTTAATGATAACACAATACATAGTTGTTTACTGTAAAAAATTCAACCGAGTTTGATTCGCAAGCGCATTGACGTAACCTTGACTCACAATCACATGACCATTTCTGAACAAATCCGGGTAAGAACAAAACAATGCCGTGCCGGACAGAATCATTATTACGTCAGCGTTCATAAATTTTTTTCTGGAGACTCAAAATCCGATAACACTTCACGTATCTTCTTCAATTCAGCGTGAACTATCGCTTGCGTTAACAGGAAACTTTCGTACGATTTTTTAACGGCTTATCGGTCATTTTGTGAAGTTATCGCTGGAAATTTATCGTTCGTGTACCTGTCATATCTAGTTGGAAAAAAGCAAAATAGCGAAAAAGTGGTATGACAAAAATCAGTATAGAGATACACGCGGGATTGGAAAACTCGCGAATTGAACAAGCTTTATCTTCAGTTTTTTTGCACGTTGAAAAAAGTTCGAAAAATCTCGTGCCCGCACTTTCTCTTTGGCGCGTTTTCCTTTAATTCACTTTACGTTTCGCTTATTTTTCATATTTCAGACAATGCCGTCAGATAAAACATTTCTGCGCTTCACTTTCGTGTTGAACTCGAGATATTTCGCGCGAAAATTGTTAAGATATGTAGAACTGCGGCGAGTTTTTAGAAATCTTGATAAATAGGTTTGTCAACTAGTACAATGCAGGGCAAATTGCACGCGGCACATCGCATTAATTGGGTGGAAGAAACGCCGTAAATTTTCATCGCGATTTTAATTGACCTTTACAACTTTCTTACTTTTAACGTCATGTTTACAATCTTTCTTTTCTAAATTTGTATACCAATGTGTATATATAATGGTCGTCAGAACCAATTAAGCCGAGTTGCGTGTCATGTCCCGCTCAATGTTTTCGCATTTCTAAGAGCGCGAGCGTCGTCGTTTCGCAAACATTGCAGCATTGTACCGGTCACCGCGTGTTCACGATGAAGCATGATCAAGATATGGAAATACGCCAACCGTCTTTTGCATCTACGTACCAGATCCCAGCGTTACCCACGCAATCGCCATAAGTGTTGCAATATCGCGCGACGTTTCTTTACACATATTATTATATAAATTTTATTACACGTTCGAGTTATTATTCACTTTTTAAAAACCAGTATAGTCGCCTCCAAAATAACCTGATTATTTCAATTATGTAATCTTGCATTTATTTTTCTAATCACGCATACGAATCGTATTATTTTTTTAATCCTCTTGTATATCTTAATCAAAAAAAGGACATTTGTGAGATGTATTTCTCATGTTTTAGAAATAAGTTGAAATTTGTCGTAATCAGTATGCGATAATACTACAAATTACGTCAACTTACTATAGTCGTCTTATCGCACTCTGCGCGCTTGAGTTACTCCCAAAATCGTCTGCGACATGCGCAATAAGTAAATTACGAAAAGCGATTCATCACTGACGAACTTCTACGTCCTGCCTGTCAGATATACTCTCATGACTAAATAATTTACTTTTTCGTCAAAACCGCTATCTAGCGAGGTTTTGCATGCTCAAGATTTATTTAACAAACTGGAATTCCTGTCTTTCTCTCTGCAATAATTTCTTTTTACTGTTAGCGCTTTTTAATTCTGTTTATGGACGAAGGTATGTTATCGTAAAAAAACCATACAAGTAAAAACTTTTACCAACGTCCAACGTTCATGTTTTTTATGAGATCATTTTTTGTACCCTATTTCGACGATAGAAACAACTTTGAAGTGTTTAAATCGTTGAAAAATTATCATCATTAATATGAGAAATAGAATCCATCACAATATTAGGGTAGGAAAACTCTTGTGGAAATCCTTTCAAAGCATAAAATTTGACGAAACCATGTCAAATTAACGTTGTGTAAACATATCATATCATATTAACAGAGTGCGATGATACATCAACGGTCTACTAAAATCCATCTGGATTGATGTTAAAAGGTTTAAATAATGCGGGCATATTTATCACGTCAAGTTACTTCTACTTTGATCAGTGGAAGTTTTGGCAGCGTTTTCTCGGGTAAATACAGCAGGTCAGCCGGCCACGTTTTGCATAATACGCGTCCCAGGTGGTCCGCCACCTTTCTTCATTTTCGACCCTCAAGGTGCTCCAGTTTCCCCCGAACGTTGACTTTCACATTTTTTCCGAAATTTCTTTTTTTCCGCATCAAGCTAGAAACGCTTTCTCCACTCAACGCATCGTTGTCAAAGAAATGTCGTGTTTTGGATTCACTGACACATTCAGTCCAATTTCATAATTCCGTGACATTCACCGTTTTAACATTCCCGTCTAAAGTTTCAGATTGCATTTCAGAAAAAGACACGTACATTTATTCGGTGATTTTATTTAGAAACTTTAAGTATATTATACTTAAATTACCAGATTCATTCTATATTTATACTCACACATTGTTTTATTTAAATATGTCATAAAAGTCAATTTTTGATCATTCTTTTATTTAGAAAGTCGAAGTAAGTTCTAAATATTTTTTTGTTATTTAAATACATTATAGTTCAAAGTATGTATTTGGAATACAATGTAACAATTATAAACATTAAAATCAATAAAACATACAATTTTTTAAATGTTTATGTTTTTTAATATTCAAAGAGCAATTTCATTTTGTTTTCTTGTGTACGTTATGATTTATTCATTATTTATACGAAGTGGTAACATTTATAAATAGAATAATTTAATAAAGTATTGATAATTATAATAATGTTCAGTAGATGTAAACGTCATTGCAAATATAAATAAAGCGTTATTATGGTTACTATTTGCTTCTTCTGTTATCATTGTATTTATCTCGATGTAAATTTATATTAAATGATTAAATCGATATTTTGTTCATAAATATTCATACACTGATATAACAGGGAAGTATGTGTAAATACTGCGATGATATGTTTTGTACAATTGGATTATTAAATGATTTTTGAATATATTTGAAATATTTTTATTTAATATTTGTAAAAACATTGAATGAAAATAAATGATTTTGAATGCAATATTATGAAAAAGGACGCTTTAAGACAAAAGTTTGTATTAATTCTGTTAATCTAATTCAATAGTTAGATGAAATTCAGTTAGTCTATTTAATGAAAAATTATTATTCATATTGAGAATGTAGGACATTCTATTTTTGCTTTTGAGAATAAAGACAGTGAAATTATAACGCAAAATGGATAATTGGGCTTATTCTCTATACCTCGTTAACCTAATGAAAACTTGAAAGCGCAGTTTTCATCGCGGAATATAATTAGGCCGGAGCAGTTAGAGTGAACTCAAATGTTGAATGATATGCGGACGTGCAGCAGAATCAAGGTTTGGATATAATTACGATATTGCCAGGAATACTGGGTGAGACAAGTCGTAACTGGACTCGCACGTGGAGCACGATTTATCGCACGGAAACGAAGCTCTCGATGATTGCCAAGAGCATCACGCGATCGAGCTCTGTGTCGGCTGAGACACTGCCAAGTACGAGATTAAGCATTATTCTACTAATTTAGACTCGACTCCGCGAGCTTCAGAATAATAGACGACGCAAGAAAACTTATCCTCTTGGTTGTGGAATGTTCTAAAAGGAGATCTTATTTCTCCACGGAAGATAAGAATTAAGCTGCGCGCTAAAGTTCGCGCAAACAACAAGACGGGATGATTATCTATTTCTCATTTTCTGATTTACGTTTCTACAAAGAAAAAACGTACATTCTTTAGTTCATTTTTACGACGACAACGATGCGGTAGAAGAGGAGCAGCCACGATTCGCGAAGAAAATCTTATTAATGGCGTCGTTTATTCAATGAAGACTCTGGAGTCATAAGTCAAAATAGCGAACTTGGCACGCCTGTCTAATTTGTGACAAATAAACCAAACAGTGGATTCCACTCTGAATTCTTTGGTGAAAGGCCAATATATCGTATGTTATGAATAGAAGAAGTTCGAGCGTTTTTCATACCGCGATATCACCCAACTCGTCCCGAAACCATTTTATATCGCTGATTCTTATGGTCTCTACACATTTTATAAAAAAGCGTTTCCGTCTACTGAAGTCACGCTTTCCATATGTGCCCAGCACCTGGAATTCGTTAGCGACTGGAACGCAAACATTAGCAAACTTTGGAGTCATTTTGGATATTCACTGTTTGACTTTGAAATAAATGTTTGGATAACTACTCGAGTAAAAATTGATATATATCTTTTCATTTATCTTATGTATGTAATATACATGGTCTACACGTCACTCATATAGAAAATATTTATGAATATATGTGACTACAAATAATATTATTTATGAACTATTCTTATATAGCTAACTCTAATAAAATGACAATGAGTGACTAAAATAATAATAATTGTTTTTATCATTCGACAAAGGTCGTAACGCTTTTTGTAGTGTGAGGGTATAATGTCGAAACAAAACTCCTCGAATCACATCAGATGTGTACGCGTACCAGTTCTTGTGCTTTAAAGCGGGTAATTAGGATTCATGGCGCAGTCTAGTTATTTTCCAGAGGGACAAGCTGCTGGGGATACGAACTGGGATAAATTATAATTTCGTATGTGTGTAAAGTAAACCTATTCGTTTGGCATTATGAATTTCAAACATTTTTTAATTTTTATGTCACAATAATGACAAATAATCATTTTATTAATAAGACTAACACAATGTGATTTTAGAACAAATATTATATATGAATTAGCAACAACAGTTTGAAAATAAATATTTTATTTTATTTTCACCGTTCAAATAAGTGAAAATCATACGATATAAGAACTAAATTATTAACTCATTTTACGTTAATGACCGACTTGTCGTTAATTGAAAGCTAATTTATTGGTAATTTAAAATGAATAATCATTCACCAATTATAAGCGACTAATTAATTATACGCAAATAGGCAAAGAAAATATGAATTAAAAGACGTTCTTGAATATGCATATAATAAATATTTAAAAATTAAAACAATTTTCAAATTCATAAATTTATTATTGATGATAGTTGAAAATAAAGAAAAAAACCCGTATATTAAAATTGAATTTTTTATTATATTCTTAGTAGAACTTATTCTTTGAACGTAGGCCCTAAACTTTTAATGCTAAAACTTTTTTAATTTATTTTAGCGCTTTCCGCATTAACCCCTGTAGTTTCATTCTTAAACTTCTCAGAAAACGATTAGCTTTTTCTTTTGGTGTATTATCCATGAATAGTCATGCATATCTAACAAACTCAAAATATGAAGTTTACTTAATGCGAAATTTTCAATCAAAAAGACCATACAAATTGTGTTCAATAAATATCATTTAACTTGTTAAAACTAACAGTTAAAATTCATATAATATTGTTCCTTTGAACAAACTATACTCTCAATTACATCATTGATTAATATTGAAAAATATTAATTACGGCATAAAATAATTGTTATTCAGTGTAATATTTTTTGTTTGCAATAAAACGGTTCAGACTTACACTTCCAACCAATAACTTAAACATCACCTCGAACTAGCAAATTTCCAGAAGAAAAATACAACTTAATTCGAACTGGAGAACCTAATGAAGCTTGAAACAAATTTGGAAATTCTACCCGTAAATTGTTGATCAACAGAAGCATTTCCGTAGAAGCAAGGAAGTCCGAGAGACGTGCATTGGAGCGCCCTAAAATTACAAATGACAAGGGTTGCGAGAGACACGAAAGTGCAAAGTTTTGACGCCAACCCGTAAATCAAGGGATGCGGCGCGCTCGTTTAGAACGGAACCCGGACGATTTTCGCGACGGAGTTGCGAACCTCAGACGAGACTATACGTAGTGTGTTGGGGACTAAGCGGGAATATTTGTGTTCCACATACCTCGTCGCGGATTCATTGCCCGGAGAATTTATATTCGAAGCTGCTCCTGGTCAGAGGCGTCGACTCGAATTAAAATCGTTGATGCATTAACGGCCAACTAGACGTCGCCACACTAATTAAATCTTTGTCGCGGATTTGTGACAAAATTCTGAACGGCGACAAAAACTTTGTTACATTGTACGTTAATATAATATATAATGGAAAACATTATTTCATTAATAATAAATGCATAATTTTATATGTAAAATAAATATATTCATAATAGATAAGTATTATGATTCAATTTTGATGAAAAAGAATGAAGCTATTATAGAAAGTAAAACTGGATTGATATTGTCAATCCAGATGTTCAATCTAGTGACACGCAACTATTTATTGGTTTGCGCTTTCAGAAACTTCAATATAAAATATGTTAGACCACTGCTGACCAGTGTAAGTTATTTATACGGGAACCTATGGACGGACGTAAATTATCGGGAGATCCGACGTCGGTCTTCAAAATGGCTCCCTAATGAAAATATTGAACTATCCAACAGACAGCTGCCTCCTTAGAATTCCCCACCAATCAGCATCTCGGCAGTTTATTTGAACTCCGACACGCGATGCGACGGAAAATAGACACAAGTAAAAATCAATTTTGTATATACAAGACAAGAGTTACTTGAAACTACTTTCCAAACGTCGAATGAAATCCCCCAAACATTAATCTACAAGCATAAACGATAAAATTCAAAACAAGTGAATTTACATTCCGTCAAATGTCAACGTCCGAAAAGTCGGCTGGCGGATACAAAAACATGGTTTTCGCAGGGAGTAAAAATAAACGTACTCGAAGGAAGATGAGAGAAGCGCAACAGAAGAGCGAAAACAGAAAAAGTCTGAACACGAATGGAAGTTAGGTGGAAGAGAAAGACAGAAATGTAGAGGATGCGAATCAAAACGAAGAAAGAGACAAAAAGGAAAGATCATGAAAGAGAAACAGCGAGGGGAGAAAGGCGCGCGCCTCGTATTGGATCCAGGGAAGGCTCTGGGTGGGGAAGTTTGACAAGTTGACGCGAGTACAAAGGCCGCGGGTTTTCGGGGAGGAATAGAGGCGTCGCGACGCTGAGCGGCCACCGAGGGTCGGAAGTACGTGAAAGCCCGCGTACACATTTACGTTGCAAATGCGACGGTGTTAGTGCGCTGTTGGTGTGCGCGCGTTCTCCTGTCGAGTGTGAATATACGTAGAGGGTGGCTTCTGTGCATCCGACGCCGCGAACAAAGGGGACTCTCCGGACACCCCCGGACCACCCCCCGCTGCGAGCAGCCTCCGACATTGCAATAGGATCACCTTCGGCACCGGAGGATACCGAATTGTGATATTGCCGATAAAGCTGGCAGCCGAACGTTGCAAGTTTCGTGCGAGAGCTCCGTTACTTGGATACCCGGCCAACCCTCAGATACTCTTGCGTCACTGAACCATTCTTACTTAATTAAATTAGGGACCGGCAGAAGACATAGATGAGCACAGTCGACTCATTTCATTCGCTTATACACACTTTATAAACTTTCTGTCGAGCATTTACAAATATTACTCTCAGTTCCCTTCTCTAGTTGTAAGGACCCTCTTTGGAAGCAAACATTTTTCTATTATAGACTTAATGAAAGTAATACATGAAGACAAACTTGTTATTAAAGTTGCTGAAACTTGTGACAATGTAAACCTATAAACAACTGGTAATGAAGAATTGCACTATTCATTTTTGACGATTTTTCTCTATAGATGTAAACAATTATTTTTCAGAATATGTTATTCTTGAACAATTGAAAATAAACTGTTCGTATTATCATTTACAAATTATAATTATTTAATATTTTTGTTTTGTATGTGTGTATACTAGTATATAAATATATTTTTTCAATTTATCTAAAGAAACATTTTGAAAATTTCAACTCTAAAACATGAAAATGATACTTCATACATTTTTCTAACGTCCAGCTATAGATTTACATATACATCACGTATGTCAAATTTCACTATATCGATTCATTGATTATGATAATTTAATTGTCATATTAAGGTAATTTTGAATGTAGTAACTATGGGCGCGTGATGATGCGGTGTAAAATATATCAATAGAAAAAGAGTTCATAGTTATAAAATAGTCGAATTAATCACATTGCAAGTTGAAGCGTAGCGACGCGAGGCAGTTTTTTTGCGCACAATAGTTAACCATATCGCGTGTCGATAATCATCCGATCGGTCATAAATAATTCGACCACATAAAAGCAACATCGGAAAAGGTTTTCCATTCATGGCGAACCTTCGAATGGTATACATTCGATCTCCCTTTGCACTCCCCCTTTCCTTCCGTCATATATCCTGATATGTATGTAACACGCTAGTCGCGAACATGATTTATTAGTCGCGAAAAATTCGCCACTTTCATAATTGTTATTAAAATTTTCATTTAGATGATTTACTGAATTCGAACTCTGTATCTTACAGTTTACATAATCATTCAAATCAGATATCGTTATTAAATACCGAAAATTAAATTTGCACAAATATCATTTTTATATCACGTAATTAATAACGTTCTTCCAACTCTAAAAATAAGATTGGATGAATTTTCTGGGGAAAATCTCATATTTAGGATACGTTAAAAGTGTAATAAATTAAAATAATTTAGCTTGTATACTATTGAATTTTAGATAAATTTTATTTTTAAAAACGTGAATGATGATTTTATAAAACTCTTACCATCACGAATCCTTTGACTATAGTGAAAATTGATTCATATGAGCGAGCAAAAAAAGTGATCGTTCAATCGTATTTCAGCATGAATGAATTTAAATTTCACGCACGCGACTTCAGAAAAACTATGGGAGATCTTGTAAGCGATCGAGTATCATTACAAATGACGACTTTGTTATCTCAAACAGGTAATGAGGCGGACCCGTTGTCCTTCGCTACCAGCTTTTTCGGTTCATTCGTGAACCGCCGGAAGGAGTATAAAATGCTCAACTGCCACTTTTTTGATCGCAGTACAAGATAACCTGGGTGTGTCGCGTTTGTCTCAACGATTGACTTTATGTTAATAGACATTTAGATATTATACACTTTTTGTACAATTTTCTTCCGAGATTTTCATAGTTTGTTATTATATTCATGTTGTAATGTATTATAAATGAATAATTTCAAATAAGTAATGAAAATAATTAAGCAATAAAATATATCTTGAAGGCATGAGAAATTTTCAAATAATACTTAAATTACAGTTTAATTAAGTTAGTTGGTTGATTATTAGTTTATAATTTTAAATTTTTATTTGTCTTATAGATTAAGCTATTTAAACTAAAATACTCTAAAAGTGATTGCAATGTTATTCTTAT
>JABFQD010001651.1:0-17574 GCA_022817045.1 Psix sp. ZL-2020 | reverse complement strand
ATTATTACTTGAAGTTTGGGACGTTAGAGCGGGAGGACACCGAGCTTCGGCCATTGTTTCTTTGATTTCCCAATTTTCTCTAAAAGGTTCTCGTGACACACTGCGCCCTATCCAAATGCGGCAGGTTGTCCACGAAAACTTTTTTCACCGATATTGTGTTCTCGGTTTCCCCCAACAATTTCTGTCGAATGCCTAGTAGCTCTAGGTATTCGCAAATAATGTGGTATGATGTTTTCTCAGTGGTACCACACCATCTACACAGTTTATTTATATCCCTGTCGAACGTATGTAAATAACATCTCAGATTGCAGTGTCTCGGAGACCTATGTAGTCTTTGACTTTAGCTCTGCTTAAGTTTACCGTTTTTCTGGGCTAGTTTTTCACATCCTCGCCTAAGAGTTCCTTAGACCACCTGAATTTCTGAGATGATATCCGACTTTATTCCTCCCTATCATTAACTCACTTTTGAATAGCGTTAAGTATCGATTGATAGGGGTCCTCTATGCACATATATTAGGTACCCAGCTCCTGTGCACCTTCTTTGTCGAGTTTGTCCCGTTGTATCCAGAGTGTCCAGGAACCCAACAGATACACACTTTATTATCCTCTGCTAGTGTATTGAACGTCTCACTGACGAAATCCACCAACTGGGAATGACGAACTGGACTTTTAAAAGTCAACAGTGTGGCTTGGCTATATATACCCATAGAGATGCTTTTACCTCTGATTTTCTTTTCTATCAGCTTTCCTACACATATTCTCACAGTCGCCATTTCGACTTGATATATAGTGTTCTGTGTTTTCAAGGAGTCGGTTAAAATATTCCTCCTTCTGGGAATACATATAACAAATGCGGTCCCCGTTGACATTTGAGAAGGCATGAGAAGGATTGAAAAAGTATAACGATGAAGAGGATCCAATGCATTGAAAGAACATGTTAAATAATAGTCGCAGTAGACTTGGTTTTAGAAGCTGATGTTAAGGTAATGTTCAATGAGTATGTGGAACAATTTCCCGATGTTTTTTTTCGATGACGGATTATTTTGAAATAAGTTTGTTAGTTAAGTAACTTATTTTATTATTAATTTTAATTATTTATTACAGCTAAATGTCTATGAAAAGCTTTATCACCGCGTTATACTCCTATTTTATGAAATCTTTATGACTCAGTTGGAAACAATTACTGAGATACAAAAGGAGCAAAAAGACGTTGTAGAAATTTTGCGACAAATTTCGATCGGGTAGCTCGTTTAAAAAGGAACAAAGAATAGTTTGAAAACAAGCGGAATTGAAACTTGTAATAGGAGAGTATGCAAATTAAAAACAAGTAAGAAATGTGATCAAGTATCTGTGCAACGTCGGTCACTGTATCGCAATTTAAATCAATAAAAACAAAGGAAGATTTTAATAAAATATGTCTAGAACGTAATGTGATAAGGCGAACGTTATTTCAAAACGTTCTTACATGTAAGGAAAAAAGGCATGCAAACCTGTGTTAAGGAAACGACGAAAGCATAACATATACAGTATAAGGCCGTAGTGGGTATGTTGAAATGTCGATGTAATTTTACTTTGTTTTTTTTACACTTTTTCTCTTTTTGAGGATAAATTTAAGTTGTGGTACTATGCTGATCCCGTCAAAGTTGTACCGTTTGAAGATTACTACGGGTATGACTACAACAAGAACAATTTTGCATATTGCGAAGATTACCTCTATTTGCCACGAAATTACGAATATGATATTTTAATCATTTTAAACGAGTATTATAGACAAGTACTCGGCAAGATTTAAGTAAAATCAGTCCAAACGTGATCGACGATTATTTATTATTCTTGTTCTTTATTATTTTTGAATGTTGGATGCTGAGTAATATGAAACATTTCACCAATATTATTCCAACTCGAGCAACTGATCAGTAGACAATCAAAGAAAGAAAAAATTTCGTAGGTTGCTCATTAAGAGAGATGTACCGTTGATACCGTTGATTAAATATTTAGCCGTTAAATCTTTATTTCAGAATAAAACAGTGCTCAGGATGCACTTTGATATCCGGTTCATGCATCCAAACGATACGTCTGTTTTTAATGTAAGAATATACCTTAATGAAAAGCCTAAAGAATTATACTCATACGGATGAAGCAATTTATACTAAATTAGCAAACGAATTTCTTTCCTTGGATCCAGAGGATGACGACCAGTTTAACCAATACGATGATATATTTTTAATTATATACGCGATAGTGTCGATCGCGAGTGGGGTGCGGTTAAATTTTCAACTCAAGAAATTAATTAAATCATTTCTATAATACCTATAATAATAAAATTACTCAAATTAGATATTATAGCCGATGCATACTTAGTGAACTATCTCGACAATTTATATCGTCTTAACGATATTATGTTACTTTGAAAACAAAATATAAACATGTGAATTCAATAAAATGAATTATTTATCATAATTATATTATACTTATTTTATTCTTCTTTTCTATACCCAATTAAGTTAAGTTACATTGATCCATATTAACTTATTTTTTCATTCTAAGGATCATTTTACTAGATCTTCCTTACTTATCCAACTATTAAATTTGTTATTGAAGCCTAACCACATGATGTATACTTTAAGAATATACGTTACTTGTTACCGAGTTTCTTCAAATTTTTTTTCAAGCGCCTATAAATTTTGATAATCTCTAAATAAATACGTGACGGGTATTGACGGGTAATCTCTTGACGAAAAGTGAATACTTCAGTCGCTCAATTAGGTTGTTTCGAAAACGTGTGTAAACTTGCTAATGCGAATTTTATCTCCACTTTTGAACTTTGTTTTCTGCAAAGGTAGGTACAATATGTTCTAACCATAAAGTTGATCATATATATTTTTATAATTTTCTGCCTAACATTTATCGCTTTCATTTTAATTATTATTGTTATACGTAGACATTAAATCGTTCATTATATACACCCATTTAAATTTACTGCGTAAACTAAACTTTTACTTCATGTTTACTCTGAGTGTCCGATTAAATCGCTCGCATATAGATGCCTTTATAAAGCTTAACGTAGAAAACATGTTTGTTTTGTACTTTTCTGTCATTGATTCAAACCTGGTATTATAAGATCATTTCGCTTTGTCAACGTGTAAGTATTTCGGTACTTTTCCTTTTTTCAAAACAGATTCCATCGCTTTGCTGATATCCACGGCATTTATATACTTCACAGGAATCGCCCACGCGTACTTTGAGAATACATCGATGATCGTTAGTAGATATTCATAGCCGTTATTAATTTTCGAATACGGTAATATTTCAACTAAATCTGCCTGCAAAGTCTTATCCAGATCACGTATATCAACTTTACGACTTAAAAACTAACGACGCGCGGGTCTGTGCAATTCGCGTTCTTTGTGGTCCATTGCTTAACATATACTGATAACATGTATTAAATTTTTATCATCTTTATTGCTTTTTATTTTTTGCGAACAATACACGCAAAATTAATATATTAAGATCCACCCATCATCGTTCCAGTGACTTTAGAAATATCAACGCCAACAAAACCTTTTGTTATGAAATACGGTTTATCATCTATATGAATTTTATTATTCCAAACATCAAAATGTTTATTTTCAATCATCGTTCCATTTTTTAAATTTCCTATTATTGCATCGATATTACTAGTTTTATTCCGCATCATATTCATATATTTCTTAGTCATAAAACTGTCATTGAAGTTATTGTTTAGCAAAAACTTATCGTGTTTTTTACACTGTCCTTAATGTCAACAGTACTTCATCAATAAATTCATTATATGTACTTGTGTAACTTTTTCAGTCATCGCTTATTACGGTAAATATTTTTATTTTTACTATCATAATCATCAATCTTACTTTTAAATGTCAAATGGTTATCCTCATAAATTTTTTTTCATTTCTCTATCATATTGTTTATT
Organism: Psix sp. ZL-2020; assembly: GCA_022817045.1. Taxonomy (NCBI): domain Eukaryota; kingdom Metazoa; phylum Arthropoda; class Insecta; order Hymenoptera; family Scelionidae; genus Psix; species Psix sp. ZL-2020. The sequence goes on along the minus strand of JABFQD010001651.1, from coordinate 13,622 downwards.
TTCTACTCCTTTATTCAAATTTCCATTTGTTATTTCATTCGTTAGTTTTTCATTTATTGATATATCAATCCGTGTTTGTAACGACGATACGATCGGCTTAAGAACTTCGCTTGCGTTTTGCCATTTTTCTTATTATTTTATGCTTTGATTCGATCACGTCGCTAATTTTAGCAATATGTGCTTTAATCGCTGCTTTTTCTGTAATGAATCAGCCATCTTGTTACTTCTATTAGTTCAAACATGAAACTGCGAATCAATAAAAAGTATGACACCTATATAAAATATCTTTCTGTATCTACCATGGCTTAACTTGCAATTTTTCTCAATGACTATGAACCCTAATTTTTCATTTCGCTAGCAATGTAAGTAAATCTCCTTAAATTTATTAAACTTTATATCTTTATATACGTGATCATTATATATGTGCGTGAGATTTATCTCATTCTGCTTGAATAATACCAAAAAATTTGCATTATCACGAAATTAATGTTTCGGGATACGCGTGTACGTCTGATGAAGGTAAAAACTGTCTACATCTTCATATCTACCAATACCAAAATCGCACATGGTCTTGCTTCTCACCCGCTGAATTTTCGAATATTATCAAGCTGTTAGGTTTAGCGTCAGCCGGCGCAATGACTTTTTTATGTGCGTTAAATGGAAAATAACCTATTTCGTTAATATTGTTCAATAAATTCGACAAAAATTTTGATTGATTTAAAGATTTCGAATATATGTAAACATTTTAAAAACGTAACCCGTTTGAGTTCTATATAGGAGCAAACATGGCGTTTGTCGTTTCACAGATGCTGGGTCCTGCAAATATAGCACGCACGGTATTTAGCAACATATTGCCAAATGTCTTCGTCGTTCGCTCAATTGTTGCAAAATATTATCGACATTTGGTATAGATAATTGAATGCGTTGTTTCTGTAATTCCATTTTATATAAGACTTATGGATGAGTAATGAATATCGCTTCTTTCATATATTTTCGTTCAGTCATTTTGCGAACGTTTTTATGGTAAGACACAAAAAAGGGCGTAGTATACTGAATAATCTCATCAATAAATTAACTATCGAGCTAGACGTTCTAAGGTATTCATATTGCGGACCCGGGACCAAACTGAAAAAAAGATTGGCACGTGGTGATACTGGTATCAATCGCCTCGACAAAGCTTGCACGGAACATGACATCGTCTATTCGGAAAATCTTGACAATTTATCCGCTAGACATGATGTTGACAACGTCCTGGTGAGTAATACATTGTAAAGAGCCTTTGCAATGAACGTTACTGTTGAAAAATGCGCATCGGCATTAGCTGAATCCGGCATCATACGTGCAAAACAAAAAATGGGTTTGACTTTGTGTAAAAATCCAAAAAAGGTTAAGAACAAGGGCTGTGTGAAAAGAAAGGATAACGTTTCAAAAAAAAAAAATTGTTCGAAAAGAAAAATCACATTACGGAAAATGTAAATACTGCTAAAAAGTCTATAATCGGCACGGGTGATTCAGTGAAATTAGCACTCAAAAAATTCCTTGGGCTTTCAAGAAGGCGGGTGGACGACGGAACATGCGCGTACCACGTATCATACCCGTAAATATTATTTTTATAATATTTATCTAATGCATAATTACAAAATTGTTAAAAAAAAGAATTCCTTGTACGTTATTTATTACAAATATAAAAAAATGTTGCTTACACGTAACAACGGCATAATAAATGTTTCATACCCTGCGCTGCAGTCAACTGTAAAGTGAGAGGATAGAATGCTACTTTTTTAAAACAGGACTGAGCGCGTTGACCTCTACGCGTGAAAATAGACATTGTTTAATAGTTTTTCATTGCGTTTTCACCGTAATTCCAACGATTTAAGTAAAAACAATAAAGAAATCGAAATGAGTATTTCCAAACAACTGGGCAAAAATCAAAGAGGAAAGCCCACATTTTTTATGTAAGTGAGGAAAATGTCAACGTTATTGATGATAACATTGACTCTGTTGTAATTCCTTCGGATAGTGGTTTGACCGACAATGAAGATTTTTTTTTGACCACTTGATCAAATTTTTCAAAAAGATACAAAAATTGAAATTGAGAATTCTTCCAACAAAAGTAGAAACAAAACTCTAGGAAGCAATCCATTGGTAAACGAAATTCGATCGCGCAAAACTATGCCAAGAAATATCGTTCCTGACAATCCCAAATGGATTAAAAAACTGGAAAAGCCATCCTTGTCACTTTAATCTCAAGAAACCCATGAAAAGGAGAAATCGATAAAGTACTCTATGCAGTACGCTGAGCAAAATAATAATCACGTATTTAAATTAACAGCTACAAAACTTACAAAAAAACTTGGTATTTCGATTTCAAGTTGCTATCTCAATTTATGACAAACAGTCTTATACTGGAGTAGAACCGAGGATTGCGGCATTGTGTAAATGTAAATCACAATGAGTCGAAACCGATTTCGAGAAATAAAACAATACCTTTATCTTTGTGATAACGACTAAATTGACAAAAATGATAAGTTTGTTAAAGTTCGTCTCTTAATTAATGAAATAAACGAAAGAAATATTCAGTTCGCCATTTTTTCGTTCGATTTATCCGTTAATGAAGAAATGGTCCCTTATTTTGACTATCATTCAGCCAAAATGTTCACTAAAGGTAAGTTTGAATTCAACCAAATTAATACTTTTCAATTTCTTCATGTTTGAAGTGTAATATTTTTCAGGAAAACGTTTTAGATTTAGATTTAAAATATGGTGCCTTTGTTCTCGAAATGTTATTTTGTTACAAAGCATTCCTTATACTAGAGCTACAACAGACAAAAGCGAGTTAGGTATAGGCGCTGATGTTGTTTTGGAATTATTGCAAGTCGTAAAAAATCCCGCCCATCATTTTTTTTCGAAAATTTTTTTTATCTTATAAACTGTACAAATGTTTTATAAAAAAGAAAATCGCACCTACTGCGACTATTGAATCGAAGGTTGTCCATTGAGTAGTGACAACGACTAGAACAAAGAGGTAAGAGATTCTTTCGATGCTAGATGTGATTTGAAAACGAAAATTACTGTTGTAAAATGAAACAAAATTTCTATCGTGAACACAATTTCCATTTGCCTCACGACGAATCCCATCCAAAAAACAAAATGCTACGAATACAAAAAAAGAACAAAGCGTAGAACAACGAAACTTAATACTCGAATACAACCAAAGTATGGGGGGAGTTGATCTCCGTGATAATGGTATTGCTAATTACCGTATCAAATTTTGTAGCAAAAAAAGGTGGTGGTCCATTTTCATCAACTGCTTTGACAGTATGATTGGAAACGCTTGGAAATTTCATAATGTTGTCAATACTCCACACGCAGCTCCAGTTCGGTCAAACGCTTGTTTTAACTTTTTTAAAACTAGATATATATAAGAGAATGGTTAATCGAGACAATGAAAAAGCGGAACTTGGATAGCTTTACACACAACGCGGCCGGCTATCAGTATTAGAGCTTCCCAAAGATGTTCGCAAGGATAACGTTGATCATCTAATTTATAAGGAACCAACCGTACAACGAAGAAGATGCTGGATCGGCCGATCGCAAACAATTAACCTTTGTGCTAAGTGTGAAGTGCTTCTGCATCCCGATTATTTCTACATTTTTCATGGCGCTTGAATTTTATTAATGTTAAGTAATTTTTAGTGATTTTATATTTTAATAGTTTTTCACATTATATTCATTAAGCAGTAAAACAAAAACAGTAAATTTCGGTTTTTGTTCGTTATTTGTGTAATACATTGTGCCGTTTATGCGTAAACGTAACACTTTTGTTTTAAATTCTAGAAATTAAAAAAATTCTGGACATGAATTTCTTATTTGTCAGGTCCTTTAAAAGTAATAAATGAGGAGTATTGAATTGAGTTTTTTTAGGTTTGGCAGGAAATTGATTAAGCAGTTAATTTGATTATTAACTTCTAGTTATTTCAAGAAATACCCCCACTATTATTTTTTTATTAAATAAATAAGATATAATCATATCCTCAAATTGAAATAGCTATATACAATTCACCTGTAGATGTCTCAACATTCGGTTTATTCGTATTATAACAAGAAAAAAATGAACCATAGCATAGAAAATATTTGTAAAAAGTTCATCTAAATCATCTCCATTATGATACAAATATCTGACCTGTGATAAACAAAATTCTCATTATTCGTAAGTCTTGAATAAATTTAACCATGGTTGCAGGATATTTAATATAAGTTTTTGTTTCATACCTGAGGTGCACCGAGACAAAAAGAAGCTACAGCGTGAATGATAAGAAGAAAGACCTGTTCTCCGAGGCTTCTATAAGGCCAGCATCCCACACTTGTACACAAATGTTGGAAAAGTTTGTAATAATGAGAATCGAAAATAGTATTTTGTCGAATAAAACTATATTGTTTAATGATTTCTTTTACATGCTTCGCTATCATGATACAATGATGTTCTATAATGTATAAATGTCTATGGTGGATCCTGAAAAATATAAAATAATTAACGTTCAGAATTTTGAAACGTTTATCATTCAAAATTTCGAGGTTGCAATAATGCAATTGTCATGTTATACGATTTCGTTCGCGTTAACTACTGAAATAGTCAGCTAATAAAAAACTTTTTATTTATATGTAAGAATATAAATGGCTTATATTTTCTATATTATTCATGTTCTAATTTAATATATTCTTTTTTTTCCCAACTCTTTACCCTGATTCTCGTGCTGATTCTATTTTAGTTACGAAATTATTTCTATCCGCTCTTTGAATCAAATAAGATGACACAGGTAATTAATAAATAACTTGTAGGTGACCTAGTTTATGGGTGGAAGTGACTTGCGGCATGTAGCTTTGACTCTTAAATCAAGAGCACACAGTTCTAGCCCGAATTCTCGGCTAAGCTGGACCAACTTTTCGCGGTGGTTTCCTCCTCTCTCTTTGTCACGTATAGGTGCGAAAAAAGTCTAACATAGGGTTTTAATGTATAAAATTCGTAAGAAATTTCATGCTAATTCCTAATATCGAAGAATTTTGCACCAGAAATGAAATTTGGAAAAGTTATCGACAAAAACCAAACGTGGTTTCCAGTTACCGAATGCTACATTGCGGCTTAAAAATTGACTTCACATTATTATCGAAATTCAACCAATGTCAATGATATGAAAAATAGAAGTATATTTGAAGCACTTTAGAGGCAGATAATAGAACAAAAATTGTAAAACATTGTATTAATTAATTATAACATTGCACTTGGCTGCGTTTTTGTCCACATAATTAGAATTTTGCTATTTTGAAATAATGTTTCGTTCATAATTTCGTTCTGTTGCGTGCGAGATAATGAAATAGTTCAAACTTGATGCTATTGCGAGTTACAAGGAAACCCTTGCTAATTTTCTTATCGAGAGAAAAATTATATTCTCTTGATCTTCTTCTCTATTTCTTATCGAAGGAATCAGTGAGATTTACCGAGTGCGATTGTAATGGATGTAATGGATGAGGATGAGTTTAATATCGTTGTCGAAAATATATAAGAGTGCAATAAGTAAAACAAAAAAGTATGAAAAGAAGGTGTGATTTCGTGCAGTCTGCATTCGCTGACACAATATTTGAAAACACAAAGACACCAGTTAGCAATGTTATAAAAATGATAGTGGTCTTCCTATTAACATCGAATCCATGTATTAATCTAATGGCTTTAGAAGCAGATGTAACTGTATGTCAGTGCCAAATAACGTTAAAGCCTATTGGTGACGACGGTATTATTGTCGAAATGAACGAATTTAAGTTGGACTATTGAATATATCATAAAGGTTTATTTGATTACAGGCCAGTGGGTTTTTGGTGGTTATGAAAAAGAATATGGCCAGATTTTCGTGGTTCCGGTTACTGACCGCAGTGCTAAGACACTTAGCAAAGTTATTGCGAAATGGATAAGACTAGAATAAACAATTTATTTAAATTGCTAGCGATCATATAACATATTGAACGACCAAAGTTTTCAACATCTTACCGTAATCCATAAATTTAACTTTGATGATCCTAAAACCGGTAAAACATGGTTAACTTTATTGAATAACATTTAAAGTAAAATGAGCCTAAGCCTAAATTAAAATAATTTAGGCGTTAATTATTTATTATAGGCGCACATACGCAGAATATTGAACGGCTTTGGCAAGACATCAAGGATTATATTCTATTTATTCAACTATATTATATTAATTATATAACATCCGATGCCAGCTCGAGTGATCGGCTTCTCCAATTATTTTTTCACCAGATTCGTGATCAAGAGGTCGCAATCCTTTAGACAAGTGTTTTTAACTACATGTTGAGGGAGGGGAAATCATGTACCTTAATATGAATTTAAATAAGTTGAATTTAAGTAAGAGAGATAATACCTTCAAACTATCTAAACACGGGTCATCAAGTAGCCAAGCTCAAAAAAGTATATTACCATTAATGAAAGCTAATTGAATGAATTATGAACAAATGCCAATAAGAAATTATTAATAATAAATTTAATAAAACAAGGTAAAAAAATAAGTCACAGCTGGTGACGTTAAAGCAATTCACATCTCGGCCAATATAAATTTTTTCTGGTTAATATGAAAAGTACTTAATAAATAAAACATAAATAGTTATAAACAACAATAAAACTACGACCGATCGGAACGAACAAACCGTTCAGAAATATAATAATCAATGAAGGGATTTCAACTCTAACATTAGTTTCATTGAATACATTCCAGTAACAAATAAAAAAATTAAAAAGTAAAAAATTAATAAATAATTGCCAAGAGCAAATCATTATTGTTTAAGCACCCCCAACGGAACCAAACAGTAAAAATGAATCTTTTTGCCACAAAGAACCAAACTATTACAAAACATAATTAAAATGATGCACCTGAGAAGGAATAATATCGTTAATATAGGGTTATGAACAATCGTTTGTAATAAATAATGTAATTATAATTCAACTTGGTGTAAAATATTAACTTACCCGGAATTTCAGAAAAAATCGATTCCTATTATTCGTTTTATCTAAAACACATCATTCGAAAAGATAAATTGCGCTCTTTGACTATTGGATTTAGCGCAAGCTAAGTACCTCGATATTGCGGCTGCGAAGTCAGCCACAAAACGTGAATAAAGCGGGGCTAAAAAGACTACAGTGACGAGAGGTTATCGGACGGCTGAAAAGTCTCCGGTACTTTTGCTTACACAAGCTCTCTCGTGGTTATTTGGAATCAGGAGTCCAGATAACGTGGCTCAGCGCCGCAGCTGAAAAGTCCCAGTTTCGTCTGCCTGGAAAGAGCTGACTACTTGGTTGATTAGTACTCAGATTGGCTACGTGAGCCAAGAAGACGATTCGAAATGCGACTGAAAAGTCCGCTAAGAATCAAACAAAAAGCGATCCTTGTCACTGAGTGTCTATACCACACGAGGGAATTAAAATACGAACTCTCGGTAATGAAGTCGTAAACATTCTTTATACTCTGTTTTCAGTCAAAGTATTGAATTTTGAGGCATCTTACAGTGCCATTCTCCTGATTTTATCTTTTTTGTTACCTTTTATTTTTAAGAGTGAGTTTATTTCATTTATATATATTCTGGTTTTACTTTATTTTATGTTCTTTCTCATTTCGCTATATATTGTTTCTTTTCTTTCTTAAACATTAATCATACTTATATTTTTTTCATTATTTTATTTTTTCTCTTCTCTTTTAAATTCTGTTGTCTTAAATCATAACGCCTGCCCGCAACCCGATAATCGCTCTGTATTTACGTAGTATGACTTTATGAGGTATTTACGTAACCACATATTAATGGTAGTCGATAAAGACTATTTAGGTCATAGCAGATCTCATGCCTTGGCCGGTCTCAAACAAACTGAAGAATCTTGTCACAAAAAAGAAGAAAGAGAACCATTATGTTTTTTAACATGATGAAATTTCAGAATTGCAAAGAATTGTATTTTTTACGATTATAGTGCCATGTACTGGAAAACAGTAAAAATGTTTCTGTATTCTCCGACAGATTTGATATTTAATACAGTAGAAAACCCTGTGTAATATTTGTGCAGTTAGAAAGCTTTATATTAGGAGTACAAGCATCTATAGACCGGTAACATCGCTCTGATTTATGACACAGTTGATCGACGCAGTTAATATAATTTTTAAAACAGCACAACAAACGCAGATAGGGAACTATGTGTTTTGTGATCGCACCATTTCAGTCACTTTTGACGTGAAGAACGACTTTAGTTCAATTAGTTGAAATCACGCTCCTTATCTCTTTAAAATGAAGTCCAAAATTACAAGTTCCCTATTTAGTAGGATAAGTACACCAGTGAGAACTTGATTTTCCTGTACAATGTAGAAGATGAACCCCAAAGGAAGCAACTGACTGCTGGTGAAAAGCAGAGCTTCATATTCGTTCCTGACCTGTAGAATATTGAGTAATGGTGATTTATAACGATAAATGGATGAAGCAAACACTCGATATTTATGTAAAATATACATGAAATATTGTTTTTGAATTTTATTATTTAAAAATGATACATGACCACTACCAACATATTCTCGGTGCAGAGCTGCACTCGGCGCGGAGCTGCTCTCGGCGCGGAGCTGCACTCGGCGCGGAGCTGCGCGCAACCGGGCGCGTCGTAGGTGGTGGATAACGAACGGCCCGTAGATATATAGGTTAGCTGCAATATAAGCGGGAAGAAACGGAAATTTTATTTTTTTTTTCTTGTCGAATAAGCAGTCGCGGACCAAGCAGTGGTGGTGATGGAGAGCGCAATTGGAGTGATATTGTTGCTGGACTATATCACCCCTATAAAAAAGTTGTTAACTTTAGGAAGCACCACGACGGAGCGTATGTGCGCCGCTCCACCTCCAGCACACCGCTGCCTTGCGGATAGGGTTTCGCTTCCTAAAGACTAGAGAAGGAAAACTCAAATAAACTATGGGACAAAGTTATGTAGGGAATACGGTGATGCTGCCCGAAGAGGAAGTGCTGAATGATCGGCACCACGCGCTAATCTTGGTGGCTCCCGGCATCGTTGTGCCGCTCCCAGGGGAGCACCAAGAAGCCTATGACGGGTGCAAGTGGACAGCCGGAAACATTGAGACCTTCCGATTCCAATGGCCAAAAGCGGCCGTAGTCATAGGGGTCGTGGTCACCCCCCCCCCCCTTCCCCCCACACCTTGAGGTAACCACGTTCGGAGATGGCTTGGTGCTTTAGAGTAACAAAACAAACTTATAGCGATGAGAAAATTGTTCGATGAGGCAATGATGATGAACAGGAGTTCCTCGGAAGCAAACCTGATCATGCAAGAGGCGAACAAACCAGCTGAAGGAGACATAAACGTGTCAAGCTTAACAAGACCTTCTGATATGCTGATTCTTATCACTAGATGGCAAGGAATCGTCAAAGAAATGATGAAAGCACTGGAACGACAGAAGAATATCTCAATGGATATGAAGTATGGCGTCGCCATACTTCACAAGGAAATGACGTCTGTAATCTCCAGCCACCCGACGAGAATAGTCGCCACAAGTCCAGTGCGTCCCCCAAACGCATCCCAGCAGACTTTTTCTGAAAACACAAGTCAGAAAAGAGCAGCTACCAGTCCCGCTAAAAACGATAGGGAAAAAAGAAAAAAGGAGAACTGGATTGTGATAGAGTCCAGCAATAGAGTGAAAAGAAGAAAGAGAAAAGAGAAAACAATGGCAACCCAAGAAGGATGAACTGTTGTGATTGCAAAACAGAAAACGAAACCTTCTGAGCATGCTATCGGCACTCCTGCTCCTTCTGGGAAGAAGAAACAGACGGATAACCGGAAGGGCCGTTAGAAGGGGCAGGCTCTGCTAATTGAACCTGCACAAGGAAAAACATTTGCCGATGTGTTGCGCAAGATGCGGCAGCGAGCTGATCCTGCGGAAGTGGGTGTAAATGTGAAATCGATTCGGCAATCCCGGTCCTGTCAGCTTTTTGTTGAGCTTGATAACAAATCGCTTGATAACAAACTCTTTGTGGAGAAATTGTAGGTCGCCCTTGGAGATGGTGCAAATGTTAAACGATTGGTTAAACGTGAAACTATCGACATCCGAGATCTCGATGCTGTTACCACTCCAGAAGAAGTGACAAGTGCTATTACAGAGAAGCTCGGAATGGCAATAGAGAACCTGAAAGTTCATGTCACAGCCGCCAACAGCAGACAACTGAAAATGGCTCTAGTGACGATGAACCAGGACAAAGCAGTGGCCCTACTGGAAAAAGAAAAAATACGAATCGACTTCGTTTCCTGTCGTATGAGACGAAGAGTGGAAGTTCCACGGTGTTACAAGTGCTTAGACTTCGGAAACTCATCACGTGCGTGCCCAGAACCGGACAGGAGCAAGTGTTGTTACCGTTGCGGGAAAGAGGACCACATAGCAAATACGTGCAAAGCACCAGAGCAATGTGTCCTTTGTACCGCTGCCAAGAAGACAGTTGTGAATCACACAGCGGGCCCTGGCCGCTATGCCATTTATCGAGAAGCCTTAGAGAAAGCCAGAAAAGCTACGCGATGGCACGAGTCCTTCAAGCCAATATGAACCGTAGTTGGACTGCTGACCAACTTCTACAGCGTGTTGCTGTAGAGAATCGATCTGACGTCATTCTCATCAGTAAACAATATAGAAACCGTGAGCCACCTCACTGGTACAAAGATCAATCTGGCACTTGTGCGATTTGGATTCCCGATACGGGAAGACAAACTATCACCGCTCAAGAATCAGAAAACGGCTTCGTTTGGGTGATAACGATTTCCGCACTAAAATTGATGCAATTGAAGGGGCCGTCCGGAACATCCCGTTGGACACCATAATCGCAGGAGACTTCAGCGCCATGGCAATTGAATGGGGCATGGCCGATATCAGTGCTCGGGGACTTATGTCTTGGAGATGGCAGCTCGTCTGGGACTCCTGGTTATGATCGATAGTTCTATCACCACCTACCACCGCCCAGGATGTGTGGAAACTACACCGGATATCACTTTGGCTTCTGAAAGACTATCCCTTTGGATTACCAGCTGGACAGTTCTGGAGTCTTATACTGGTAGCGATTATCAATATATCTTGTTCACGGTTGAAGATAGGAGAGGGCAGACTATTTCACCGCAGAATCCTCGGAAATGGAACTTGAATCGCCTCAACCGCGAGTGTTTTATGCAAACGATCACTAGTGGTTTGCCATCCATTAATGCAATGAATGTGGAAGACCTCGTCGAAGAAACAATGGCTCTCATCACCTCGGTCTGTAACGCCTCAATCACCCGGACAATTCCTGCACATCGGAAGAAACCCATTAATTGGTGGATCCCCGAAATATCAGATATCACGAGATGCTGCCTCAGATCGAGACGTGCCGCACAACGCATGAGAGATTGCGCAGATGCGAAGACAAGGGAGCACAATATTTTCAGGAAGTCTTTCCGGCAAGCGATAAGCCGTAGGAAAGGGACAAGTGGAAGGAGGTTTGTCTGGGCGTTAACAAGGACCCGTGGGGTCTGGGTTACAAGATCGTCACCAGGCGCCTTGGCAACTTAGCACCGTCTGGTACATTGAACCCAGACGATATGGAAGTAGTTGAGAGAGCTCTGTTTCCAGTCCACCATGTGAGACCTGACAGATTATCGAACACCAGAGACGATCTCTTTGTTCACCCTCAGTGAACTCCAGAAAGCGGTGAGTACCCTCAGAAATAGGAAAGCCTCAGGTCCGGACGGATTCCCTAACGAGATCTATAAACTGTTAGCGGACACAACACTCATACTTTTGATAGATATGTATACTGCGTGCCTGATATCGGGCGTTTTCAGCTCGCGATGGAATATCTCTAGACTAGTGCTCCTCGACAAGGGCAAAGGTGACGCTCGCACACGTTCTTCTTATAGACCACTGTGCTTACTTGACAGTGCAGGTAAGATTCTGGAAAAGCTGCTGAAGACAAGACTATCTTCGAGTATAGTTGCATCCGGTGATCTTTCACCCAAGCAATACGGTTTTCGATCAGGAAGATCAACATGCGACGCAATCCGCGAAGTTGTTGCTGCTGTGAAGGAAGCGGAGGACCATAATCGCTTCACCCGTAGGATAGTCCTCCTCGTGACATTGGACGTGAAAAACGCCTTCAACACGGCAGAATGGAGATGCATGCTTGATGCACTTGAACGCTTTCATGTGCCCTCGTATCTCATAAGGATGTTTGACAATTACTTAAAGAATAGACGCCTGCTGTACGACACCACAGAGGGCCGTCACTCGAAAGTGATAACTTCAAGCGCAGCTCAGGGCTCAGTACTCGGGCCAGATTTGTGGAACATTATGTACAATGGACAGCTGAGAATCCAAATTGCTGAAGAGACGCGACTTGTTGGATACGCTGATGAGGTGGCCGTCCTGATCGCAGCACGCACAGTAGAACAGGCGCAAACTAAATTGAACTCTTGTATGGGCTCCATTTTACGATGGATGGCACATCATAGTTTGTCACTAGCCCTTTGCAAAACATAAAATGTCGTCTTGAACAAAAAAAGAATCGATACAGCAATCTAATTCCGTGTTGGTGACCAGAAAATCACGTCAAAACAAGCTGTCAAATACCTTAAAGTAACTATCGACACCAAATTTAGCTTTGGAGAGCACATTCGTCTCGCTGCTGATAGGGCTGCTCTGAGTAAGCTGATGGCAAACACTTCAGGACTTGTCTCAAGTAAGCGATGCTTACTAATGAGCGTAGCTCAATCCATCTTGATGTATAGAGCAGAGGTCTGGGCTCCGTACTCGTGAGAGAAGTACGTCGCTAGTGTCTTTCTCACGTACAGCGCATGGCGGCGCTCCGAGTGGCCTCGTCGTATCACACGATGTCTGCGCCGGCCATATTGGTAATCGCTGGGACTATTCCAATCGAGCTACTTGCCAAGGAGCGTATGCTGATATATCAACAGACATGAGAAGACCCTACCAACCAGAGCCAAATCTACGACGCTGAAAGTGAACGCACCTACCACTCCTGGCAGGATTCCTGGGAATTGGAAACACGAGGAAGATGGACGGCCAGACCTAGTCGTGAAGACAAAACCTAGTGCACCAGGACTCACGGTGAAGTCGGTTATTATTTAACTCGGTGTTCGGGATCCGACTGACAGAATTTTCTTTCTTTTCTTTTTCTCATTTTTTTTATTAAATAAATTTTCTTTTTAAAATTTTAAATCCTTGATTTTATTTCTACCGGTATTCAATTCCCCGCTGTACCGCTCCTTATCTTTACTCCCCACTCCACACTATGACAGACTGCGCGCCCGCTCGGCGCATTGGCATTGCTCGATTTCGAGTACTTGCCCGCAGTAGCTGTCAAAATCAGTACCGTTTTGGGCCTTCGCAGCGCCGGAGGCTTATTCGCTCGCTGCCACTTAAGTTTCAGTTCGTCACACATGGTGACCAAGTTTGGCTACATGAGCCACTCGAGCTTTAATTAGTTCGCTAATTCGGGAAATTAGGTTTGGGTATTTTCAGAGCCTTTTTGAACCCACCTATATCCTCCA
>JABFQD010001650.1:0-17575 GCA_022817045.1 Psix sp. ZL-2020 | reverse complement strand
ATATTTTCAATATGAAAATACTGATAACTTTTTTTTTCAATTATTATTGAAGCGCAACATTTGTATAAGCTGTGATACATAAAATCGTACTAAAATTGGATTTAAGTTATACAATTTAAATAAAAATACGATGCTTTCTTGTAAAATGTAATCATATTCTTACCTAGAATTGAAACTACAGCACATGTGATTAACATTTAGATTTTAATAAACCTAACTGGATGAATGGATCTAATTAGATTCATTGAACTTTGTTCGAATTTATGTTTAGAGCGTTGAAAAAAATGTCGAAATATTAGCATTATTATCCTCACATTGTATGAAAATCTCATGGGATGTAATATGACTTTAATGAAGTCCCAAATAGAAACTGAAAAATAAATGCATACTAGCAAAGGTTTGGTTAAAATTTGTATGAAAAATATTATATTATGAATCTAGTTTTTATTCAAATATAAATTGAGTTGGCAGAATGATGGCTGAATTCAGTTTCATTCAGACTTCTTCACATTAACTATTTCCACTTGAGAGATACCTAAAGTATAGCCTGCAAAATATGAAATAAAAATATTTTCTCTCAAAGACACAACGTAATCAGAAATATGACATATTTTGTATTAAAATTGCATACCCGATGATTGAAAATATATATGTTCAAAAATAAAAAGTAATTTTAATATGAAGTATGTACATTATTTCGTCGGTAATACATAGCTATATTATATATATTAAAAACAGTTACACACAATTGTATTCATCAAGATTGTATAATCAAAATAATAATAATATACAATTATAATTATTTAATCATTTATTTTCAAATGATATCAAAGCCATTTGTGATTCATCTTTCTCGATTATATATATAAAAACTTTATTTTATCATTCGCACATATAAAACTTTGACACTGAAATTCTTTAAAACTCCAACTCAATGTCTTTATATATAGTATAACAAATATTCTTGAAAAATCCATTCTGAAAGTATTATTTTTGTTACATAGAAAAAAAAGTAATTTTATGTAAAAAACTTAACATCTCCGCCAACGAATTTGTTGAAATATATAATTAGTAAAAACATAAATTTAAATTTGTAATATAATTATTGCTGGAGATCAACTAATTGATTAACATCATGGTTGCACGATTGAATTCGATTGATTGCAGGTCTACGACGGTTCTCAGTTGGCGTACAAGTCAAAAGAGTTAAAAAGGGCACCAGTTGAGAGCGCCGACTTCCTTCTCGGCGTTGTCTCAGTGCTGCAAGCAATCTCGACTATTAGTCATCGCACTTTTTGTTATTGTACTGGCTTCGACCTTTGCTCCTTTTTAAGGCCAATGTCTGGACTGGATCGAAGGGCCAGACATTAATTTGCCCCCTCTGTTTTCGCGCGACTCGCCCATGTTTGCCGAGCAATCAAGCCCAATGATTAACCCCCGGAAAGTATGCGAATAAACTCGCGGCGAGTGTGCCGATGGATATAAACTCGTGGACAGGAAGTTGGACTAATCAGGGGTAGTGAGTGGCAAACAGGGGCGCGGTTGCTACAGATGACTTGCGCATCCAAAACCACGCGAGAGCCACGAATTATTGCTCTTCTATGAGCCAGTGCTTCTTCAATTAAGTAATTAGCTTGAGAGACTTCGCCGATTTCCATCAGATTATAGCGACACTATGACGCAATCGTATAATCTCGTTATTTCATGTTTATACAGCGAGCTTTGTTGGTTTTTCTTGCTAATTAGCCGCAATTTAACGACGAATTATGTTTGATTTCTGACGTTCATCGACACAGTTTTGGACACATTTGTAGGAGTAACTATGACATTATTTGATCAACTTCGTTGTTTGCTTTTGTTAGGGTTATGGAAATATTATATGATTCCGCGCCGTTGTGGACATAAAATAAAAAATACATTATGTGTAATGTTACATATAATTTGTAATACTACTCATAGAATAAGTTTATGATTCAAGGAAACGTAGTAAACATTCATCTTATTTTTATATAACCCTTACAAAACTCAAATGTTTCTGTTAGGTCAATATTATATATTCAACTTTATAGTACAAATAACGTCGTATAAACGAACAAGAACAAGTTGCCTTTTCGCAGACTCGACTCTGATTCTTTATTAACAACTTTTTTGGCGTCCATATATGTACAATTTTAAATACATGTCACATGACGTAATTATTTTTCGTCCAAGTATAGATTTATATACGTTCATAAAATTATAAAATTGAAAAATGCGCTGTGTCATCTGGATGAATGAGTATATGAAAACTCAATGACTAATATCAAACATGCTAATAAGTTGATGTATATTAAAGTGCAATCGTGTCACATTTAATATAATACATATGATATAAATTATATATTGTATAACAGAGCATCGTGAGTCCACTACTTGAATGAATGAATCACGAATACCATCAATGTGTATTCATAACATGTATTTTATACTCCTCGCAAGCTTCTAAAAATATTCAATTAACCATGTCAACAGTTCAAAACAAATTGATTTTACTTTAGTTTCATTCATGGTTGTCTTTCGTTCTTAGATACGAATTTTTAAAGCTTGATATGTGCTTCTAAGAAATCAGTCTTGAAAAATTTAACATACTTCATTTTAGAAAAACGTAAAATGCATCTTTCATTCAATCAAAGAGAAATAGAATTTAAATATTTCACATATTCCATTTTATATAGTTAACAACAGAAAAAAATTATATCGCGTTTAAGAATTTGGTTTATAATCTATTGTACACAAAAAAATGTTGCTTATTGACAATTAGCTTCCGCACTCATTTATCAATGGATGACAGAACTCACGTAGAATCAGTGACAGTGAACAAATTTATCGTTGCCTTAATTTCATTTATAAGTGAGTGTGCGCGGCAAAAAAATGAGTACCGCGTTTGTAATTTACAATGCAAATTTGTCTCTGCCATTGTTTCTTTTATTAAGGCGACGGTAAGACGAAGGGTTTCAGTTATTCTTTCAAGAGTCGCACTCTGTGCCCCTCCCCGAGGCCACCGCCCCAGACGTTTTTTTGTTACCTCCACTACGTTGTTTCTTTTTCTTCGGAAGGGTGGCCGAGGCGACGAATAAAAAGTTGCCGCAGAACCGCGGATGATAATAATAAGACTGGTAATTCGCACTTTGACGAGCTCTTTTCTGAGTCTCAAGTTCACATTTTGAACTTTATCGTTGCAAGAATGTCCCCCCAGCGTGTGACTTTACACAATTAAAAAGTCAGCTCTTAGGATGCCCAACTTGAGTATTTTCAAAAAGGGTTGAAAAATGCGATGCTTAACGTTCAACGATTCAACTTTTAGCCATAATAAGCTAACTGTTTTGGTTCATAACACAAGTAATTACTTTTTTTTCATTTTAAATTTACTTATTCATTATTTGTAAACACAGTATATAAATATTGATTGTATTAACCAAACATACATGTGTTATATCATGTATGTTTAGTTATCATACCACATATCACATAAAAATATATTATATATAAATGTTATATCTATAAATGTTTTATGGTTATTTAGTATAATAAATTTTGCTTGGTAAATAGAAGCTTTTGCCGAGTTTAATATAATCTGAAATTTAAAAAAGTAGGGTGTCTTAGGAAATGTAATCTCTTATGTAAAGGTTGCAATTAGTCAGATGCATCGTAATTAGGACACACCTTACGTGAGCTATAGCCACAATAATGTATCAAAGCTTAGCATTGATATAATGTAATTACAGCATCAACTCACATGCAACGCACGGCAGCTTCGCGGCCATGAAACAAAATTCTTTGACAAAAACATCTGGATCAACGGGATGCGTGTAGTTCCGCCTGATCCGACAATTTCGTTTGAGTTAGTTAGGCGTTTTCACATTGTCGTCAAACAGATCACATGTATCTACTAAAAGCTTCATGCCCTTGCATGCAATCCACAGTATACCCACGATGCAGCCTTAATTGAATGTTTTCCACAAACATCATTTAATTGACATTCATGTCTCTCAAAGTTTTCAAAGACCTTTCTTTTACTTTTCCTAACTATTCATATTTTATAATTAATAACAATAATAACTTTATCCTCTTTCATTTGCGAAATAGAAAGAACCTCAATTTCACAAAAAATAGAATGTTTATTTTTGCATTTTTATTTTTGTTTATTTCAGTGTTTTTATTTATTTTCGTATATTTTTATATTTTGTATATAAAATAAAAAAGCAAAAATGTATAAATGTTTTGAAAGAAATATTATTTGTCAAAAATGGTTATATCAAGAACATGTATCAGACGTAAAAAATGGTTTTTTGTGTTATGAAAAATATTTGAAGGAAATTGATTGAAAATCAGTAAAAAATGAATTTCAGCGTATTTGGTTAAAATGATATAATAGTCTTAGGAGCAAAGCAATGAAACATAACAGGTACAATGTCGAACGCTAGGTCGAGTGGTAACGCGTAAAGGTTATCTTTGCGAGCTGCAGCTTAATTAAAACTAGGAACAACCCTCGGTGTATCAGACGAGCCATAACGCAATGCTTTCGCGAGAAACGCCGCTCGGTTGGTCAGTTGCGTGAATGAGCACAACGGACAGACCATATTAGCTGGCCAGGATAAACGAGTCATTCGGGATTGGCGGTCAGTGTTTCTCGCGGATGATGTTGCCGAAAGGATTGATGGCCGCGCCATAATGGCTACAATTCCCAAGCACCGTTGTTTACGCAAATACATTGACAATACGAGCGTGTTCTTTAGTTTAATTGAATTATTGGTATTTGCATCGGGCTAGTTTCGTAACACTGTTTTCTGTTTCCTATGACTATTTTGAACTCGCGATTGTGTCTGTTTTGGAGTTGGATGTCAAATCAAAACTCGTTGTTGAATCTGATTTCATATTATCAACTTAACTTTTCGACACCATGTTAAAAGAAAAAATGCCAATTTTTTATATGCATTGATATAGTATATATGTATATAATCTAGTATAAAATATAGAAGTATACAAAAGATTCTTATACTCATAATTAATGGTTGATAAATATGGTTAATCGGTAAGCTTCCATTCTTCAGCTTTCAAAATATATAATGTTATTTTGAAGGACATTCAAAATATATAATAAAATAAAAATAGTTAACCAATGTAAAATATCATATACAGAAACATATAAGCTGATTACATGTTGCATAAATGTTGAATATGAGAAACATAACATATATGTCTACATATATGCTGCTTACATGAAAAGTATAACATACATTTTGCATGTATGTCAGCATGTTTAATGTTGCATATATGTTACACGGAAAACTAAATCTTCATATGGCAACATATATATTACATAAATGCTCCATATATGCATACCATATATAGGACATACATGAATTTTTACTTAAGTACATAGAGTTAATTTATCTTAAAAAAGGTTCCCGATTTGAAATTCGCCTACCCTCAATGATGCTTGAACTTTCATTTCATTTTATTTTTTAAAATCTTTAAATCTTTCATCAACTTAATGCAGACTGAATATAAAATAACGAGATATATTAATACAAAGAAAGAAAGGAGTTAAAGTTTCAGTTTATTGTAAAGCATAAATTCAACAGCATTAGAAAAGGCAAAATATAGATTGGAATTTCGTTGAAAAGAAAATAGAAACCAAAGAAATAACAGATTAAAATGTTTGGATACCAAACGATATTGGACGCCGGCACAGTTATTTGTCTATATATAGTTTATTCTATTTTTAGAGATGAAACCACAATTTTGGCATAGATTCTTATTATTTTTATATGAAAGTAAAAGCAGTGATGACATAAATCAGACAGTACTGACGAATTATTCTAATTAGTCCTGAGCAGTCAGATTTTGAGCAATCACCATCGTGGGCGTGTTGCGTCCCCAGGGAAGACGCGCCTGCGAGCCCAGGAGACAGTTTGCGTGACTTGGCGTGTAACTCGAGTGACGTGCAGGCCACCTAGCGTCGTATCGACGCAGCGGCACTTTATGCTGTTTCTCGCATTACATCAGGGTCTCCGAAGGCCTCGGCGTAACACGACGAATGCCCTTGGACGAACTGCCTGCCGACACGCCACTCGCCGGTCCAATTCGATTCAATTCTATATTTTTTATAAGCGTTTGCATCTCCCTGCTCGAACCACCGTCACTCCCTCGGGTGCGATATGTTTTCAAACGACCCAACTCAGAGCGCCTTCGATTTCCTCCGGAAGATTACTTTCGCGAAAAAACCACCGACGTTTAGTCTTTCCTTCTTTTGTGCTGCTCCGAATTCGTATTTATGGAACGACGTCGTTTTGCATGGAATATTAGTCGCGCAAAATAGATGCAAATTTTTATAGAATATGTAGCGGTATTGACGCTACAGGATCTGCGATTTCCACTAGAAAGAAATGAAAAGTTGATATAATTAAGATAAAGAAGTATATGTAATTAAGCTGTTACACATTTTTGGGGACGTTTCTCATATCCCGAAAATCAACTGATGATTTTTATGATTTAAATTTTTTGTTGTTGGCCTTATTTAAAAATGTATTTCTGTGGATATGGAAAGATCCAATATTAAATTAACATTTTAATTAAATGTCCTGCCTATTACATCCTCTTTGATAAGAATCTGAGTATAAAAATGCGAATTGAATTTTTCTTACTCTCTTCAACAAATGATAAAGTAAAGATAAGAAGAATTATGACAATTTCATTTGACTCTATTATTATTCGTAATTAAAAAAAATTTCATAAAACTACGATAATAGAGATAAATAGTTTCAAGATGTATCTTAAATGTACTTAAAAAGCTTTTAGGGCCTCATACATAAGTTTCAAAATAAATTTCTTAGTTTATAGAAATCACGCGATAGTATATTTTCAAACACAGCTACAAGCAGAAAGTATAAAATTATAATTAATACGTTATGAGACTTAATACGTGATGATTGACGATTATATCATCATTGAACATATATAATTTGTGATCATATGTAACAAATGAGAACACATGGCTTCCCATAAACGTGACTTTTCTTATGTCAGACATATTTAAATCAACTCTGTAAAGTAAGACCATGAATGTTTGATAAAATGTTTATTTTAATCTGGTCCATTTGACAAGTTTCTACTTTGCATATTATTTAATACTCGTATTGAACAGAAAAAATGTCGCAATGCTCTGGTGGTGATTTCGTCGATCAGTGACCAAAGCTACGTAGATTACGTTGGTCTTTTGTAGAAACCGCGATCGCACGATTTTCCGCGACTTCGACCACTACAAGGCGAGGCCGTGACACCGCGAGAATGAAGCAACGTAACGTGCGATGAAAATGAGATTGAAAAGCTCGAAGCGTGCAAGCTAATCTCGCTCCAACTCGAGCAATATTGCTCGCCGCAAAAAAGAACACAGCAGCAGCCGTACGTACAATTGGCCACCTGCACGATTCCATTAGCACGTGGCGCCCCGCAATCCCCCGGTCTGGCGCGCACACGTGTAGAGCCCGGTCACGGATACCAACAACGCTGGCGTGTATGCGTGCAAGACGGCAGTCGCGCAAACGGCTGCTATTTAAATAAATGTTTAATCTCACCCGTCTCGCGCTTTTTGCGTCCTTATCTTGCTGCTTTTTGCCCCAAAGGCAACGATTCGCCGAGGAAGAGGACGCCAACTTGGCGAAAAACGAGACGCGCCGGCGGGGAAGTAGCCCAGAAGGGGGAGGGTAGGGGGTGGTGCAAGTAAAAAAGCAATCGAGTCTGTGCAGCGGAGCTCCACGCCACCCCCGAGAACCCATTTAACCTCTGCATTGCAAATTCCACCCCTTTTTCTCCTCGCCGGCATAAGGGTGCGCGCATTCGAGCAGTCGGGACTGTTATTTTAACGAAATATCTTTAAACGACGCCGAAGGAAGGAGAAGCGACGCGAAAACGGAACGCGGGAGGGGTGCAAAGTGGGGCGCTTTCGGACGAACGCCATCGCCACCGAAGTGAGAGATGAAAGGATACCTAGTTACGCGATGAGAGCCACCGTTTAAGGGATTACCGGCCTGCCATTATTCAAATGTATGCTAAATACCCGCCATGCGCGATGGCCTTATCAACCCCTTACGAGCTGGTTCCGAGGAGACTGTTAACGTACAGCTATTCGGTCGTCGTGCAATCATAATACACCAAAAATTGTCGAGAAGAACTTGGAGGAATGAGATCTGCTCGAGAAAAGAGTCTTTAAGAAGTGATTCAAGACAATTGCTAGGGTACGCGAAACTGATTTAAGATGAGGTCTTGAGATATACAACTGACTTGCCATGTAGATTAGGAATGTACAGTTTTAGATTAAATTTTATAGCCATTGCTGACAAACATTTTAAAAGGATTACTTATTAAATACTTATTACTAGCTTCTCGGTGCAAAATCTAATCATAATTTTAGACTAACACATTTTATTCGAGGTTCTCATTTCAGTAATATTCATCCATAAATTCTTGTACGGTAAAGAAGTATATCAAAACGACCATGTGCTCTTTTTAAAAATGTTGTGACTTAAAATAAAAATTTATAGCATAATTGAATTGATATTTTCAATACTTAATCGGATGCAAATATTTTATACGCGCCACTTAAACTACAATTTATTAATAGAAATCAATTTTCTTTAAGAAAATAATTAATTTTTATATCAGAATTAAAGAAAAAAGTACTCATAATCATTTACGGGTATGAGGTAGTTCTATAAACAATTAGGCATCATACATTTATGATAAAAAGTCACGAATATAGTGGTTACAAATTACAATGAAGCAAAAGAAAAGATTCTTTAAAATAAAAGAAAATGCTGTTTTTCATGTCCCAAAGTTAAAAAAAAATCAAATATTTAACTACAATTTATTATTTTTTATTCTAATATAAATTTCAAATTTGCCATGGGTAAATTCGTTTAAAACGGAAATTGCATCGATTATTTTTTCTTCAAAATCAGTATTAAAAATAGTTTTTAAACATCCTCTCTATAATCATGATGCGATCCATTTTTAGACGTTTCGCTGAAAAGTGTAATTTTTATATCGTTTTTTGAGGATATTAAAAAACAGTAGTTTCGAGTTTAAATAAAAACGATTAATTTATTTAATCATTCATTAAACAATTAATTCAAGAGTAAGAAGACATCAGATATATTACGAAACGTTTATTTCAGAATATAATTTATTACTTAAATTTTAATTTTAACATAAAAATAAACTTAATAAAAAATGATTTTCTAAAACATATAGTATCCAACAACCACATATTAAATTCATTTTCTGTAAGATTTATACGTTCATAGAATGTATATTATACTTTTGTTTACATTGATGTCAGTTGTTTGAAAGATGAATAATTATAAACCATACCCGAAGTTTACAATCAAAAAACAACAAAAATATAAATGGAGAGGTGATATGTAGTTAAAAAGAAATGTATAATTAAATAGTTATTTCGACATATAAGGTATGAAGTATCATTTTACAAAACTAGTTGAAATAGACCAAGAGGTGGCTAAAGAACGGAGGGATACCGAAAGCCACCCGAGATTCCATTTCAGCATGCTTCGTTATACTTACATGAGAAACATAACTTTATATCTTGTAGGAAACATGAAGTACTATTTCACGCCCTAGGGCAGCATTTTATGTTCTAGATCATGAAATAATACTTTTTTGCACGCTACCACATCAATGCAGAGTCGCATTTTTCGTGAAAGTATAACGACATAGTATATCATGATACAAGACGTAAGACAAACGATGTTTTTCGTTCGAGGAAGTGTACGAAATATAAGTTTTTACACACTAGTGCGAAAAAATTATTTTTACCAATGTTTGTTATTTTCGTTGTGATTTCAAAATGATAATAACGCATGGCTTCAAAAAGTTCTTTTATGGCAAATCCTACTATTTATAAACGTATAACAAAGCTTTTTCTTTAAAAATTAAGAAAAAATATCATTTCTAATCTATATTTAGAACATATTCGTATACTTATTACTTTGTATTATAGTTACTTTACATTTTTTATTCTCTTACATTCATTATTTTTTAATCCATATATGAAAAGTATATAAATACAAAGTTTATTATTTTAATTTGTTATAGCAGTTTTAAACAATTTACTCTAGCGCAAAATATTGAAATTATTAATGAGGGCTTCTAATTGTTCAGTTATTTTTCGCTTCATTCATACAAATATATATATGTAGACAAGAATTTTCTTAAAAATTACAAAATCTAGTATTTTACTTGTTAGTCCGATCAATGAACGAATTTATTATAACGGTGTATATTAATATATTAAAACAAATGCTTTTAGGGTAAATAAATTGTTCGTTTTGTATTAACTTTTTCAATTTAAAAGTTGTATCTTTATTTGAGGCAGCGGACAGAAAATACAAATATCAAGATAAATAAAATTTTAAAAAACATTATGAACAATAAAACATCAATAACAATTTTTTCGTTAAAAATCGAAACAGTTTCAGTGCTAAAAAACTCAACCTCACATTTTAAAATCTTTAATTTAAAATGCAAGCAAGCAATGATGATAGATTCTATCATCATTATTTAAGTTAATATAAATATTCGAACTGCATCTATAAAATTGGTAATGCATTCCTTATAAAGTCGGAACTAAAAGCACCGCTGTGATCGTTGTAAAGCTAGATTGAATCTAGCACATAGATTTGTTCATCAAAATCTTGGTCACTTCAATTTCATCGCGAACATAATCGCCAATACGTCAGCTTGTCAGGCTCATTGTGGACAAGATCCAACGGATGCATGAATGAACCGGCGAACTTAGTGTTGAATGAACAAAACATATAGCGGCATGTCTTCTTTCTCAAATGCAATATATACTTAGAAAAAAGACGCAATTGCGAAAACGGTTGAAACCGTCTCGTTCAAGATTTGCGCCAAAGAGGTCGTGGGAACGAGATGGATCGGGATTCGCGGGTAGCGCTGACCGTCGTTGGTAATTGTCGTAATTATGCCGAGTGATTCACACATTAGGATTACACATGGCTATGTGTTGGTGAGTGTGCATGCATCGTGTTATCGTCGCTGCACGCACACCGAGCTCGCTGCATCTGCGCGGGATTTCGGAAACAATTGCCGACAATTCTGACCACTTGACTCGCGGCCAGCGATTGACGTGAGAATCCGCTTAGTCGGCCTAACTCAGCCGCGGAGAATATGAGGTCATCTTCATTAAATCCTTCGCCAGTTAATGACTGATCCAATTTTCTCTCCTCCGGCCAACGACGCGTTTTTTTCCCTCTCAGACTCTTTGTCGCCCAAGTTTTTGCAAAATTATATGCACATAGCAAAATAACAACTTCTTTGTGTTTTACTAACATAATCGACTATGTAAATATTATAGTTTACAAATTAATGAATGTTGTTTCAATCGTACAATTTCACTAATAGCTTTTATTGGTTTTATTTTATTTCACAATAATCTGAAACAGAATTTTAAGTACATTGTTTTTTAAAGTGCAATTGTTTTATTTTAACGAAAATTTCGAATTAATTCAGTTATGGAAGAATGTTAAAAATAAACAATAAAAACCGAAAGTATTTTGTATTAATACAAATATATTTAATTTTGTACGCTGTTTGTAGACTATTTTTAAGTCTTAAAAAATTAAATAAAAGCTCGTTCTATTTTTAAATTCTTAACTTTGAATTTTTTTTAATTTCTTTTTAGATCTAATATAATTTAATATTTATTTTTTTTTTTACTTTAGTTGTAACTGTTTTTATTTAATATGTATTAGTCGGAAATCGGATATTATGAGGCAATAGGACTTTTTCTACAATGTATAAAAAGATTCAGTCATATTATTAATTTTTCAATCAATAATTACCTCATAGTATCGAAATTCAAGGCGTTTTTATTCAGATACACTTTGTCTGATATAGATAACTGAATATTCATTAGAATATAGCGTTTTTTGAAGTATTAATAAAATTAATTAGAATAATCAATAAATGCGTCATCTTATTTAAAATCTAAAAAGATATATTACAAAAGCAATGCAAAATATATCAAAACGTCAGCTATATTTTTAATAGTACTTCATTATTGACAAATTTTCATCACTTTGAGTGGATCAAAATATTCATAATTTCGTATATTTACGCAACATGAAAATTGAAGAGTACTAAATATTTGAGTAAATTTCATTAAAATATCTGAAAGCGATGTATGAGTTTTAGAATTCGAATTAAATAGGAAATAAAAGATGCCCTATAATGAAGAATGGAATAATTTACTTCAATCTAATGCATAAAAAATATAATGTGAAAACTTATATATACATTGAAAATGTTATTAAAGAATATTTGTTCTTCTTTCTCAAAATATAGATTTGTGTTTGATTAAAGAACAACAGATGTGCCCAAGAAATTGTACCCCACTGGCGTTGACATTCGACACCTTGAAATGTGTATACATGTACATAACAATTCCGTTACTGATTGACTGATGATAATCTTGCTAATCCACTGTGGCTTGCGGGTTCGAAGACTACCACTATCAAGCTCTTCGGCAAATATTGTACTTCCTAGCTCTATCATATATCCAAGTTCCTACCCTAAATCCCGAGTAATTCTATTACATCCTATATAATATACACCTTACTCTGTGAAATTTTCATTGCAAAAACATGATGTTTAAAATAAAATATATCTTATTCGAATTTAAGAGGTATAGTAAAAATAGAGCTTACAATTTATTTTCAAATGAAACCTCAAATTTATATTAAATGTAATATCATAATTTAGAGTTCACAAAATCATTCAGACTTATAATTCATATCCATAAATTACCTTGTGTAGAAAGATATACTTTAAAGTATTGTCTTTGTTATTAAAAACATAGTTTTTGTTTGCAACAAGTTTTGAAATGAGAAATGATCTGGAACAATTGAGCCCCGCCAGTAAACGATAAGAACAAATCGCATCAACAAATTCGTTTGTTCCGATTGGAACATCAAAAGGGTTGGTTAACGAAAGATCCGCAATCAAAATGCTAATAGCATCGCACAAGGTGTAAGTCTACGGAAATTGGTTGTAAGACTTGTTTTATCACGCTGCGGCGCTCGAATCGCTAAAGAGTATTATAGTGGATTATGGGGGTAAAGTGACACTGTAGCCTGAGGCTTCGGTGCGTTGTAGTCTTAACAAAACATCAGGGTTGCCGAGGCCTTCAGTAAATATTGTTACTGTCTCCCTACCGGCAATTCGCTCGCCATATGTCAAGCAACGTTGCTCTTTTTAGTCTCCTCGTTTATCCTTCTGTCCACTTACGCCAGCCAGGTCACAAAAATCTATAAACGCTAATTATCATTAAGTCGGCCAGCGTCACAGCAATCTATTTTTTCAGATTATTGCCTTCTCCCATTAAAATTGTATCAATAAGAAAACTGAAACATCAAATTAATCGTACAGATAAAAGATAAAGATTTAGAAATACGGATATCAACAGCAAACCTTATATACCATCATCCTTTCAACTACATCAATTGATACAATTAACAGAACTGCGGATCATCCATATGATCAGAAAATTCAAACATTACATTATTACTTCTGTTATAAATCATTCTGTAAACGATAATAAATTGATATTAATTTCATACATAAAGGATTATGTGGGTACGTTTATTGAATCATTATCCTAGTCAGCACACCAATGTATAAATATGAATCTGCAACAAACAGCCGTGACGATGCGTTTAATTCTGGCAGGGTGACATGATTTACAACAGTCGGTAAAAAAACGTAATTGTTCCTCTGATGGAGACATAAGCGTTGCGAAGGAATAAGTGTGAAATCAGTCGCATTGATAATGTGCTGGGCGTAACAAATCGCATACTCAGTTCACCCTTCTTCGCAAACCTAAAATAGCCAAATCAGTCTTGTTTGTTGCAAGATATTCAATTGAACAATTCTCATAAAAATTTTATTACAAATACTTTAATTGCATACATTATTTCATTCATCAAATAAAACAAAATAATTATATAAGTATAATAGTAATAATAATAAAACATACTAAACATAAATAGTAAAAAAACGCTTATTTTTATTTTACAATTAAATAGACAAATGATTAAAAATTAATTTCGAATAAATTTATACAGATAGATAGGTTTATATATATACATACGATGTGATTATGCGCATTATTTTTAATTTCACATGCTTTACTGGAGTGAAAAGTGTTTAATGACACTGCAGCTGTAGATAAAAGTTTTCTAAAGTTACATTTGGCAACAATTTGCTGATTCATTAATGACATAATTATTTGAACATACCTACATGGAGTCTAGTGTAATTTGAGTGCACAAAATACTAGAGAATAGTTTGCATAAAGCTTCAGTCGCGTAAAACAATTAGCAAGCTAGCAGTGCTGCAACCCTTATCAGCTTGTCTACGCCCCGACTGTTAGTATAATAGCCGGGGTCTCCGACCCTAACTCCCTTTTACCGTACACTTTAATTCTTACCAAGTTAAGGCTACCCTTACAGTCAGAACTGAGCTTTACTTAACTCCTTACACAGAACGTAACGCCAAAGTGAATTGCATGACCGATTTCCTCCTCTGCATCTGACGAGCGGGACGATCATGTAAAATAGCCGAATTAGCCAATTAAGGATCACGCTGTCGAATGCGATGCTTATCTCGTTCCGTTCACAGAGTCGGAGGAAAAATATCCAGAATTCTGTTCGGCGTGACACTTCATCGACGCGTGAAATACGAGCCTTGGAGTAGTGAAAAACAGTAGTCTTTCTTCTGGCAGGTTGATCCCTGTTGAGTAATGTCAAAATCTGGGGCGCTCTTGGGAAGAACCAGCTGACCTTTGCAGACTTTATTGTCAGACTTTACTACAAGAGACTGATCCTTCGTAATGATTTTTGGGCGATTACTCAAGGGTCAAAACGTAACTGTTATCCAAAAAAATCTACATCAAAATAACAAATTGCATTTTTCTATAACATATCTAAAATATGGGAGTTGTTTGTACTTAAAATATTATTAATCTTTCAGAATTCGTGCAAAGTGTTGCAAGTCATGAATTAAAAAAAAAAAAAATCATAAGCGAATATATTGAGGGTTTAGAGGAAAAAATTAACAATTAAAATTTTTTTATTGACAAAATATTCACGCTTGCACTCATTGTTGAGAGAGCTTGGGAGGTTAAAGATTAAATTTTATTATTTTTTTATTATTATAGATACATATTATTTTTACTAGATTTGTTTTAATTTCTATTATTAATACTTACCAATTACATTACACAAAAAAATAAATCCATTTAAATTTTGATTTCAAAAATATAGTACATTAAAAATATGCATAAAATTTGTTAATATTTGTATAAAAAAACAATTAAAATGTTTGTACTTAGATTTTTAATTTTGTTATACATTACTTATCTTGTTATCTGGATTAATATCTCCTTCTAGATATTGTAATTTTAGAATAACTGTATAAGATTCGTTTCTTTCTTACCAATATTATGATAATATATATTCATCTTAAATTCCTTGCAAATCAGGTTGCAAAAATATAAGCTGTAGAAAATGATTTCTTCCATTCTGTCAACTAATCTAATCATCATTGACACACAGCCTTAAAATAAGTTTTCAAAAGTCCAATCGAACAAAGAAGCTTACTCTTTTAAGCAAGAGTGCAGTGGCGCGGAGATCGGCTACAGCTCCTCTGGTCCGGGATGGGTAATGGAGGATGTGATAATTTAGTATGCACAACGGAGAGTATTTGAATTTTATTGGCGAGCTCGCTGTCACGTGGGGAGTGTCCGGGAGTGGCGAAGAGGAGGATGCCGTGTGCCACAGGGGTGCGTGCCTCTTCGCTTTATCGGATCGGAAAGATGCTCCTCCCGTTTGCCGTTTCCCGAGGGGACACTTCCGCCCGACCAATATCACCTCACTCTCACGATCGGTTCCAATATCTTTCCCAGTTGCTTGCCGGCCATGAATAAACTATCACCGACTTTGAATATCTGAGCGCTTTCGCCGGATGGAACGGACGATCGTCGGGGACTTTAACGTGACAAAAAAATTTTCAGCTTCAATCCAGAACGAAGATCTGTTAAAGATAAATATGCTCAGACTAATAAATCGATCAACGAGAAATTCGATTAGTGACGATGTCAGGTCGACGCTAATTCATTGCCTGCAAATTATTAATAAGTAGTGCCGACAACCGGTGACAAATACCTCTCGCGACCTCACCCAACCCCGCCCGCACTCAGTCTGTAATTAACGCTAATCTCCCGAGCGTAGTCTCAAAGTTCCATCACTTCCTTGTCTTCCTACTTACTTGCGTTATACTCAGCTTTTCCGTCTGGTCCGTTTGACTGCTCATCTAGGAGAAATAATTACAAAGCCCTTCGCTCAAGTTGTCTTCGGTCGCTAGATATCAAGCCACTTTCTTCGACTCTAATGATACAAATTGCTTCCTCGGGCCCTATTCTGAAAAAGAACTAAATTGAAGGACAGAAGAAGAACTGATATACATTATTATTATTAACTAACTTTGAATTATTAATCTTTCTGTTCTTTCAATTTTAATCATTTCAATAATTTTGTGGTTTTAGATATTAGTTTATATACGTAATACATCTTAGAAAAAAACCATATAATACAAATATAAATTTTTATTTTAATTATAATTATAAAACATACTTTTTCCATTTTTTAAGTTGTAGATTAGATTCGATAGAATCAAACACCTGCTCATAAGTATATTTTTAAATATTATTAGGCAAAAATTTACTTAACAAAATCATCTCTTAAATATTGAACTTGGAAAGCGTATCGCCACAAAAAGATTTGGATGTTGCAGGTTCTTTTTAATCAACGCGAAATAAA
Source organism: Psix sp. ZL-2020 (assembly GCA_022817045.1). Lineage (NCBI taxonomy): Eukaryota > Metazoa > Arthropoda > Insecta > Hymenoptera > Scelionidae > Psix > Psix sp. ZL-2020. The sequence goes on along the minus strand of JABFQD010001650.1, from coordinate 620 downwards.
TTCTGCCAAACATTCGTACGTTTGTTGAATAATCGTTGAGCTTTATTTTTGCGCTGGTCGTGTCGCCATTAAAGAGATGAGAGTCACGAGTGGTTTTCGGAGCCAGGGGTGAAAATCTCCCATCGCGTTTACTGCGGCAAGTCCAGTGTAGCAGTTATTCGCTTCAGTTATCGCGGACGCCTGAAATACCGCCAACGGTCGGACCAGCCGACCGCGAATATTCTTGATTAAACGTGAAAAAAGCACAGTACGATGCTCAAAAGCTTGCGCTACATTTTCCACGATTCGAGATGCTTACCATTGCTGGCCCTTCAGTCATTAAGACAAAGTTGACTTTATGTGCCCAAACTAAATTAAATTAGACGCCTTCTAATAACGAGATTATCTTCCTTAAACCAATGAGACAGTCATTGTTTTTTGAATTGACTTTCCATAGTATCCTTTAACACTAGTAGAAACAAGCATTCTTAAGATGAAAATGAAATTGTTATGTGTTTCATATTGCATATATGTTCTTTGTAGAATTCATGTGTTTATTAGGGAATAATTTGCTTTTGAAAGAACTTAATTTTCTTAAACACAGAATAATAGTTTTCTGTGTTGAATTTTTCGAAATGAAT
>JABFQD010001649.1:0-17576 GCA_022817045.1 Psix sp. ZL-2020 | reverse complement strand
TTTGATCCATTTGTGTTGGAAGTTTTTTCTAACAAACTTTAATTGATTCAGCTACATATACAATTTTCATGCCACTTTTAGATTCATTTGCACAAGTCGATTTTTATAAAAATTCAATATTTAAATTGTAAATCATTAATTATAACAAATATGATTAATTATTAAATAACCAAATGAAGTAAGTCGATCATTACGAATATTGTTTATCGATTACACATTCCAAATGAAATTTACTTACTATGAATTATTGTAGAATACATTGATTATTTAATTGCACTTAAGAAATTTGAACGATTTATATATCTCACGAATCAAAAAGTTTATACAAGAAAATAAATTTAAGCTTGATAAATTACTTCGTATACCTATCTATATGTTAAAAGCTGAAATTATTTGCAATTCTGTATTGGGATTGCGCTGTTCCGAATCAAAAAGTGAGTTTCGAAATAAAACCCGATTTCCACTGATGTCATATGCTTTGCCTGTAACTTCCATAAAAAAATCAATAATCGTAATAAAATAATGAATTAAGTTTCACTGAAATATTGCTTTGATTTCAATATGCTTATAAATTAATAAGTTTTGAAATAACATATAACATTTAACTGACCTAATTGTTACTCGCTTACAAGAATTCACAAATATTGTAACCATAGTAAATTGATACACATTGAAATAATAAAATTTTGAATCCAATAGAATAGACAAGCATGCTTTTGTTCGCTTTTGAGTTTAACTTATGAGAACCCTATGGCTCTCGTGCAGCAAAGTAATTTGACGCTTCGTTGCGGTCTGGCGTTGCTCGCAACAACACCGCTTCTTTCGAGGCTGAGATACTGGAAGAAACATTTTATGTCACCGGAAGTTTAAGAGATGCCGTCCTTCGAGATACGAACTTAATACTTATTTCTTTCCTTCAAATTTCTCCCTGGTCCCTTCATTCCATTTTATTCGTTCTTTATTTATTTGTCTCTGTGCAGTGATGATTCCTCGAAAAAAATATATCGTTTTAACGAAAAATTGCACTTTGAAACTAGAACTTTAGTAGCCGCGTTTTGCCGACTATTACGTGAACTAAGCGATGATTTATGATCAAACCAACTTTGCAGTTTTGTTTCAAGTTCAATTATGTTAGTCGTTAGAAAGATTGTTCGACGTTTTTATTGGCCTAAAAGTTTGACTTTCTCTAATAATATTTCAGAATTATTGAAAACGCCTAGTTTGCAATTATTTTCACAAACAAAAACATTTTTTTATACGTACCATAGTTTTCAAATCAATTGTTTTCATTTCCATTATATGTTCATTATTTCAGAAAAAATTGAAATTTTTTTGGTATTTTCATAGATTACATCATTTTTTAATGATGGTATTGAAAGGATTTATGAACCCATCATAAATTAGTTTTTAAAACTGTTTGTATATAAAGAAATGATAAAACAAAAGAATTTGATAAAAAAGTAAAATAGAAAATGAATATATTTGAATATATATAATTTTTAATGTATACGATACATTTAACACGCTTATATACTTTTTAAGACAAAAACAAATAATGGTACATATTAACTAATAATATATCATTTCAAAGCAGCAATAAAAATATCTAATTCTGTTTAATTTTAAAAGATTACTACTTTCTTTTAGAAAACAATATCGCGATTATTGTTACAATATCAATTTCGCCCAACATTCAAAATTGCATGCAGTCCGGTCAAACAATTCAAAGATAGACTACAACCCTAAGCTATACGTCTAAATAAACTACATTTCAGATAATTCCTCAGATAGGAATAATGTACTGTTTATAAATCTATCATCAACTCAAATATGAAATTCTGTTAATACTACTGAGAATTTCAATTTAATCAAATTGAAGCGTTAAAGCTTAGTGTGAATTTTTGCTAGTTTTAATTGTTTCAAATACAATTGTTGCAAAATAAAAAGTAGCATTCTAACAGCTTTTGATAAAACTTTTTTTTTCTAAATGTACGTAAGTTAACTTTGAATGAATAACACGCTTTTTCAAGCTCTTGACTTTCAATTTGTACAAATGCTCCATCTTCTGAGAAGAATCAGTGTATGTGCGGTGACATAACATCAAACTGAGCAATATCAACTCAATTATTTCAACTATGAATGCTTGTAATAGTTTTCATCACATTACGTCAACGAACTGCGTATTTTAAGATAAAAGTTTGTTTTGCATTTACTCGTTAAAAAACGCCCATGTATATATTTGCTTGATTCATGTCGGCAAAAATGTTATGTTGAGCAAATGGATGACGTTTTTCCTGTGACTTAATTAACAAATAAAATTGTTTGCGACTTACAAAACTTGTTGATATGACCAGAAGAAGTACGCCCTGGGTTTTACATGAAAAATGCATCAGACGTCGAATTTTCTCTAACGCCTCGACTCTGTGAGTTGCGTTCGACTGAATTATGAATATCGAAACGGAACTTCACCAGATTAAAAATTGATTGCCAACGTGAATCGTAATTTCTAGAATAAAGGACATAGCACTTTTTCCAGTTGTTTTATTTAGCTCCGAATTTGGTGTCACTTTTTTTCTTTCGCCCTTAAAGCTTGATCGTACTTTGGATTAGTTTTGTCGTTGTTGGGTTTCTTTCGTAAAAATGATAATTCCGACTTTTACGGTGGAGGCTTTGAGAAAATGAGTGCAAGATTGCAGCAATATCTGTTATTAGCTGGTAGCACAGAAATTACGTTCGAGACCAACCTTCTCGTCCCGGAAATGATCGATCGAGAAGTCGAATGCCAAATGGGCAGAAATTCGATGTCTTGGCCGGATTCCGTTCGTTTCACGCAGAGGAATGAAGTGAACGAAGATAAGACACACGACTAAGGCTAACAACCAAGAAATACGCGCAAATTATAACAAAGTCCTCACATAAAACGCAGTTTTAACATAATGATGTGCTATGTTTTGTTAATAATAAACTACACATGTCAATCACATTACATTGCATCAATGAATTTCAATTTATAGACATAACAATGTGCCATTAATTTAACAAAAATCGAGAACATGATTTTCTTTTCTATTGTAAGTTATTTCGAATCAATTATATTTAATACTATTTTAAAAAGTACTTCTCAAAATTGTAAAAGCAAACACAAAATAAAATATAACCATAACAATATATTTCACTACTGTTTGTTCGGATCCCCTTAATAAATGATATTTGATAACAAAAAGCTTGTAAAAAATATAGATATATAATATGATTTCATAGTAAAAATTGAAAGTTACGTAAAATCTAAAAATGAATTTTTTGCTGCATATATAGTCACGTGACTTTGTGAAGTATTGATTAATTTTTTCAGACTTAATATAATGTTAATGGTGCTCAAAATGGTAACAAGCGTTGAATATTAATGTCAATGCGACTTTGCTTATTTTCGTTAGTAGCTGAAATATGTAGAACATACTCTGTAAACAAACAGTACGGACGCTCAACTTTAATCAACGCTTTAACATTCATTTAAGATTCAATGGAATCCCTGTAAACGAATTTGAATCGGAAAATAAAACAGTATAAAAATCATTTACATAGAACCAAATAATTGATTGCACGTGCAAATATTTTAACAATTGTTATTGGGCACGTAATAACGAATCAATTCACACTAAAAATGACTTTTACATAATCATTTATAAATCTTCCACATTGGTATATAAATATTTTAAAAATAAAATCACATGTTTTTGTTAATCTACAAATCGTTCAAACTAATAATCTTAATGTGATTTTATTATTTGTCTATGGAATTGAAAATATTTAAAAACTAATGGTATATTGTAAAGTTATAAAATTTTAACCGTTTTAAATAATATTGAAACATTTCAATATAAAAATTTCAATGTACCATATTCTAAAACGCTATACAAAATGGATACCTTTAATTGATGTTAAAAAATGCATTTCCGTTTTTCACGTGTAAAGAGTTAATTTATAAAGAATTCATATTAACTTTTCCCATCACATTTAGTCATAATCTAATATAAAAACAAATACAATCAATCAAAATGCTAACGTGAAATTTACCTTTTTTGCCAAGCCATTTAATAAATGTAATCAATTATAATTTTCATGTGAATTCAAGACAGAAAGCCAATCAATCATAATAAATGCTTTCCGTTTTGAAAATAAAATAAATTCTTCTTACAAATTTGACAAAAATTAATTTCGTTCATGCGAAATCGAAAACAAACGAATCATTGAATTGTTTGATAGTCGCAAATATTGTCAAACGTATAATAACCTTGATTCAAAATTTTTTCATCAAATCTGTGCAATCGATCAAGAGTTTTGCATTGGAAATATGAGAATATAACCTAATTGAAAAGATGAATAGAATTATTGGTCAGAAATAGATATTTTCACGCCTACTCCATTTACGGTGTGGTCTCTGAAACGAAGCTGCAGCTTCCATTTGTCTTCATATTCGAGCTTTTATAAGAAGTGGTGATAAATGTCGCGGTAATGGTGCGTTTATGACGTCGAATACCATCGCTTCGATGACATTCGCCGATTACCGCCTCGGTTGGATCTGTCCTTGCTTTCTCGACGGTATTATTTCTCGTTGATGTCTAAGTGGAGAACCGCGTTGGGAAAAAGTCATAGTTGACAGACCTGTCTGCGACTTTTTGTTCGAGTAACGTTTTACCCGGATTTTCCTTCGTGTTACTTTGTTCAATAATACATTTCTTTCGCGTGGTTTACTGCATCCATAACACGCTCAAAAAATCTTTATTCTTCTTCCAGTCATGATTTGAACTCAAATATGTATTTGAAATACCATTTCCGGGAAATGCTAGTAAAAATTAAAAGATTGACGAATAAAATACATCATATTTTGTGAAATAATTTTTCATGTCAAGCATGTAGTGTAAAAAATCAAATAATACCCTTTTAAGAAGGTATCTGAGTTTGAATTTTTATATGATTTCCTTATCACAAATTTCATTATCCAGTTTCTCAAAAGACAATCTTTTACAAGATTTATAGATTATATTTTCGAATTACTGTTTCAAAGTGAAAAAATCTTCAGTTGTATGCAAAGTTGTATGCAATATTTTTCCCGCACTTCTAATGAGCTTATAATAAATGGTAAAAAATAATGAACAATTATCTTAAATGGAAATTATTCTATTATTTTAAGATTCAATTCATTCTAATTAAAAACCACAGGATGTGTTTTGAAACACAATGTCTTAAAATAATAAAATCTAAAAGGTAATGGATTTTGAGTAATATATTTCGTTCATTGGAACCATATTCTTCACTAAATGGTGAGCAATGGTCCAACCGTTTAACTGAAATTAATTTATGATTATTTAACTCTCCAATTAATTCTAATCAGACAGAAAATGGAAATAAGCCTATCAAAGGCGATGTCAGCGCGTAATCCCGTTTGCCTTAATAGACCTTTGATCGGATTAGTCATTCTCAGCTCTGCACTCCTAAAATGGTAGTCAAATGTTTAATAGATTATTCCATTTCAGCAGTCTGAAAGAATATTTATTTATATTACTTCCTGTAACCATTTCGTTTCTAAAATCAATACAAAATCGAGTTTCAAATAATTGCCTTTTTACTGAAAAGTTTTATTTATTGAAATACAAAATAAGTGATATACAGAGAATTTTGAACATCATTTATTATACGCTACCAATCCTGAATGTATTTTTCGTTCCTGAGTCAATTGTATTCAAATCCTATCTGAATAAGAATCAAACTTTACAATGGAATCATCATATTGCAAATTTCGAACGATTAAGATCTACCTGCGAATCTGTTAAGTTCAACTTTTCCAGAACACCTCGTATCTTTAAAGTTTCTTTACCGATGAAAAAGACAGATTCAAGCGAAATGTACAAAATGTCTGAATCATCACTTCTGCTTGATGCCTTTCGGATAAAAGAACCAAATGTTGAGAAAAACACTGGTTCGGTCGATGAAACTTGGAACAAACAGGTGCCAAAAAAAGTAACTCGTTCTCACGACCGAAAACTTGGATCCAAAGAGATTGACATTTCCGCAGAAAGTAATAGGAAAAAAATCTTTAGATAAAAATAGTTTATAAATTGTTGACAATCAAGACAGCCTAACTCAACATCGATATCAACTTAGTTTAATTAAAAACATCGATTTGTCTTGAAACTTTGTCTACATAGATACCAGAGTATTCGCCATTGAAAATAGTCTGTCGATAAATTGTAACTCAATCTACGATTTACTCAGTTGGAGTAATCGAAATGTGATATTTAATTTCAGAGAATGTAATGAAGTTGACTGTTAATAAGTTGTCAATTTCATGTACTCAACATTTTCCTATACATTAGCCAAAGTAGAAAAACGAAAAAACTGAAAAGATATATTTTTTACAAAAATGTTAATTTTTCTACGTATGGTTGATGTTTTTGGCATATTTTCATTAAAGAATGTCTGAAGAAATTCCATTTTGCAGGTGTTTATTTTTTTTGCCCTAAATTATTTTGAATTTTTTTTTTTGATACGATATACATTTAATACTTATATTCAGGCAGTTATTAAAAAACATTAGTTTATAAAACTAATGTTAGTTATTATATACTTTTTTTCCATGTGTAGACTAAATTGTGTGAATTCAAAAATAAATTTTTATTTCATAAAATTATTATATAATTATCAATATTTTATTGTTGTTTATATTACATTTTATTCCTTATTTAATTTGGGACGAGAAATTAATACCTGATATTAAGAGTCTGGAACTTATTCCACATTAATTTTATGAAAGATCTATGTTTTTGATAACTTTTTTTATTAAATTTATCACACTGAGAGAAAAGTAACGAAACAAATTATTGTTTTGGTTAGTTGATGTTCAGATTTGTGATTATTACGAAATGTACAATCAGATTAAGCTTTAAACGGTCATTTTTTCTTTTTGTTACATGATGATTCGGATTAAAGCCATATTTGATGCAAATGTGATCTTCCCAAGGATAAAATCGAACAATTTCATGAATTTTAAATAGATGCGATACCTGTCTCGCATTTCAAATTTGGATTTCCACGTAAAAAATTTGTCGAACATTTCATTGATTTTTCGTTCAATGCGTTTCTAATTATAGTCGTTACGCAGAAATTAAATAACGTGACTTGAATGAAAAAAATCAGAATTAATATAATAAACACGATTTTAAACAATTGTTATAATCAATTAAATTATACAACGAAATATGTATTTTCTATGTGTAATAGCAATACAACAATCGTATAAAAAATCTTTACACAATTTATTTCTATTTCATTATTTATTATATGTCTATATGAACAGCATACGAATATTGTACTATTCTTTCAAAATATTGTCAGTACGATAAAAATGTGGTCAAAGGTATTTATCGTATGAAAAATTTCAGAGTCTAAAGTAAAACTTAAACATCCGTGATAAGTATATACTACTTAAGACGCTCTTATCATAAATATATAAAAAATAAGGTGAGTGCTACTTTCCTACTAGAAAAAAACCGTACGCTATACAATTACATTGATCAAAAAAACAATCAGATGGTCAAATGTTTCATTCTACAGAAATTAAAATTTAGAAACAGTGGGAATAAGAAATTGAAGAAATTAAATAAATTTTTAAAAATTTATAACATAACTTTGAAATTTGTTATATCCTTGAAAAATTACCAGAACAACACTACCATAGACGAGACTGCTGAATCTGAACTACTATACAGCAAAGATTCACTGGCAAAAAAACTGAAAGAGCTTCGCATTATCATATGAAAAATATACAAGCTCTTAAGTCTCGTTTCTCTGCATTTTGTTTTGAAACGTCATGTGTGATGTGATGTTTAAAGCCAAACTATCGAAGAGCAGTGAAACCATCAAATTCATTAACGAAGTTATGAATTTATCGTAGCTGACAAACGTCTGAAAAAGGTGTTAACTGGACGGTTATTTATTAGTCAGGAAACTACTGAAGCACAATGAGCTTGCGTGGTTCAGCGTACTACACATCATTGACGTAAGATCAACTTTAGCAAACTGTTCGAGGCGTCAGTGCAATCACTCTAATTTTTCGAAGCAATACACAATCATGAAAATTTCATGGGCTATAGATTCTCAATATGTCCGGTTAAGCAGCCATCCAAATATAGGAGAATAAATTTTTCTACAAAACCCCGATGGCTATCTGTATTTACTTTCATGAAAGTACACGACATACAATTTTATAGCACATACATATTACTGTATAGCACTTGTAAGTTTTGTTATAACATCTCATAGTGTTTAGAGAACTTCTTAAATAATCTAGCGGTGATCGCTTACAACACAAGGATCTTCAATACATACGCCATAATATAAAATAATAGAGAAATGGACTTGAAAGACGTGAAATTTGTTAGCATTACCACCTCCCTGCAAGTCGTTTCCATAGATACCGAAATATAATCTTAACGTTTGCTTAAAAGAGCGATTCCTCCATCTAAGTCGTAAAATTTTTCAGGCAGAGAAAACCTCATATCAAACCTTGAATATTACTGATAACCGAGTAATTATCTTCTAAAAAAAAATAGACGTATTAATTAACTATGTCTTTTAATTTTCGCGATCATAATTAATAAAAATGAATTAGTACTATGTTCTTTTGAACCCTTTTTTTAAAAAATGGTGTTATATTTTTTTAGTAACTACTATGGTAAAAAAGCTTTAGGAATAATCATTTAAAATAGTCGCCGCTATTGAAATGAAATCTGTAAGGTCGTCAACAAAAACCCTTGGAGTAAAACACACGAAATAGAAATAGTCAAGTTAATGTATCAAAGTATGATTTTACTATATAATACGGTTCCACATGAAAGAACAATAAATTATAGTTTTGTTATCAAAACTATCATGATTTAACGAATGATTTAATAGGACATATTTTCTATTTATAAAAAAGGTCATAAATGATTGCAACTAGATAAAAATACTCCATTTCAAGTCCAGACAATTCTCGAATATTGTTAAAACAACGAAAACGAAGTGAAATCTGACGTCCTACTGAAGATCAACACGTACTCTGGAAATTATTTTACACCAATAAAACCACTATTAGTCTTTTATCCGAGGTGTAAAAAATACTAATTCATCTTTCTACTAATTAAGTTCCCTTTTCAACAATTAAGGTGCTCGAGACGATTATAAGTAACCGAATAGAGAAATTTGGTGATTGTTGAAGCCGGTGAAAGAACCAGTACGTATTCAAAAAAAGGATTTATGAAAAATATCGCGTGTTTCCTTCGTAGTTTTGCTTCCTGTAGTTACCTCTTGTGTAAGCAAACAGTACTATACCATAATCAACTTGGATTTGAGAAACAAAGTCAGTTTGGTGAAATTTAATAGAATTCCGAAGGTGTGGAAATCTAAAGAGCATTGTTTGCTTGATCAGAAGCTAATTCTCGCGTATAATGTTTCACAAAGCTCAGTTATGAGCTCTTATAAGGTTTCGTATATGATACGATAGTGAAGTTGCAAATAAAAAAAATAAATTACAGATGATTTTCCAAAAGAATTGTGTTGATTTCTTTCAGAGAATGGCCTTCAGCAGATTATAAATCCAATAAATTAATGGTTATCAATAGCAGAGCAGCGTATAACGTCACTCTTATCGTCAATATCTATAACATCTTTGCGGGAGACACCGTTGTATCGGGAAGTTCAGATGAATGTCGAGTTGCATTTTAATGAACATTCACGAATCTTCAGCATAGAAACAGATGGGGTAACCGACATTCTACCAAGATTCATGGCAAACATTGGATGATTCGGATAAAATTATGTAAAATCATGCATCCAAATTAGAAGATTTACAAAAGTAAACAACATTAATTTGGGTTTCAGAATGGTATAACAGATGGCATTGTACGCGTAACAGATAACCTCAGGGTACCAGCAGAAGCATCAAATCGCACAGGTATATTACTGGACCTGGTATATTATGTGTATTGTCGTAAAAATCATATAAACATCATTTTATTATAGATTCTGTTATGTGAATCTTGAGAGGGCCTCGAAATGCAGAATCTTACTTCGTGTAATTATTATCAGACTGCTGATTCAGGGTTTACCTCTATCGCTGTTGACTGCACGATGACGCATCAAATACAGCGTACCAAGATTCGACGAAGTACGTTAAACCCTGCAAATATTACTTCAATTGCTTCTAACCGTAAAAAAACTTTTCGAGGGTATTTTCGCGTTTTACGTAAGAGAATGCGGTGACCAGTTTTTTAACTGCTATCGATGTTGCCACGATGTTTTTTAACTCCACCAACCATGTACGTTGTATGAATAATTGTTTACTTCACTTGAAAAGTAAATGCAAAAGAAAGGAATTGACAATATATACACAAATTAATTATTTAAGGACGGACAGAATTATCACGATTTTTGAAATGACATGTTGAATTTATACAATCATCTAAACCGTCATATATCCATATCGCGATGAATAACGGAAACATTTCTTTTGGTACGCGTGACGCACTAACGCAAGTAAAGAAATGATATAAGAGCCGTAAACAAGAAAAAGTCATAAAAGAGAGGTCAGGGATGAATTCGTTTTATATTCAAGGGTGTATGTAAAAACAGATTGTGGGAGATTTTCTGAGAGCAACACGTTCTGCGTTGTAGGAAAGAATAAAACGGGCAAGTAGAACGAAAGCGATTCAAGCATATCGCTTAAATACGAAGAGTACTTTATTGTGTCCATCGAAATAACACATAGTAATTATAATGACGCGTGCTTCGTTTTCTTAATGAGCGACTGCGATTGTTTATTTTCTGACACATCTTTACTTTTTTTTCTTTACAATACTTAACTTCTTTTACAATACTTAACAGAAATCACATGAAGTTAGCTATTTTAACTGCAATAAAAGTATTACATGACAGTAATAAAAACGTGAATAATAAGGGATGTGGAAAATCAAAAATCTTCGGTAGTAAAGCGTAATGTCAACAGCAGATTCATTCCATTAAACATAATTTTACGCTACAGCATCATCGTTATGACACAGAAACCAACTGCGGTATTATTTCACGAACGACTATATTCAGAAATACTCGACAAATTGCAACTGACTCCCGTAACCCTCTACCTATCATGTGCACAAAATAGCAACTGGTTATAAAATGTGATTCTTACGAATTCATGTTTCATTCAAACGCCACGTCAACCCATTAAACGATTAAAAACCGCTCACTTCATACTTATGAAAATGATAATAATCTTGTTTCAATTTAAAAGGTTGATGTATCGCGATGTGAAAAAGATCAAAATGGAAATGCGAATAATAGAATTCACTTTTACTACTTTAAAATTTTTCATGCATTTTGTTATAACTTATATATATATTTTGATGGATTTATTTATTTGAAATTTCAATTCAGTTTCCAATTATGCGGTATTATATTTGTGAGTATTATTTTGGGCAAAATGAAATAATAGAATCCACACATGTCACCAAATGTGTGCCATGTGTTCACATATAAAAAAATACCAAAATTTTCTTTTCTATAAAAATATAATTGAAAAAAATGGTATAAGCAAATAAAATGAAGAATATTATTTTCAACTCGTTATATACTTGTAAAATCGTAAGTCATCATCATACAGATCTATTTATAAAAATATTTGTAATTAATATATATTTTTTATTCATGAATCAAAACTTAAATTAACTTGAAACATATAAATGTCTTTTCGTTGACAAAATACCATTACCATACCAACTGATTTTTGAAGAAGAGTATATGAATATATGCAAGCTTCGGTTTGAATTTGTACATATACACGTAACTAACAATTATAAGCCCCAGAGAAAAGAAGCAGAATCGTTTGGCAATCCTAACAATCGGTTCCTAATTTGTCTTTAAAAATCTTCAAAAATATCTTTAAATTTTCAAATCGGTATTGAATATTGTTCATATTCATTACCCAAAAAATGTTCACAGATTCTATTTTATAATTGTTATTGATGTGTACGATTCATAAAACCTTATCTTCTCTATTTTATTCATATTTTTCCATTCATTTCAAGTCTATATTTTATATGTGAATTAATATAATTTTAACTTTATTATGAACCTTCAATTATGATATGTTCACCTAGCTCTAATTCATTTTATTACTTTAATATTAATTTACGTAAGGCTGTCTTGTCCTCAATCATCGTCTCGTCTGCGGTCATTCGTTTACGCTACATTAACTTCATTTGAATCGCATTCAATCGTATTAATTACAAACAACATTTCATTACAACAACTGTTGATCCTTTGAAGAGTCCGAGACACAACAGCGAACAGTTGAATCACTCGGAAGTGGAGAGGTCGACTTTATAGTCAGACCCGACTGCTGAGCAATATACTTTTGGCAGCAGCCACTCGCCGATCTCTATAACCATTCGACAAATTAAAATGTACGAATGACGCCCCAAATAGTAGGTGGCGGTTCTTCGATTTGGCGTTGTTTCAGTGACAACATTGAAAATTTGTATCGGCGCTTTTACGACACGATTGATGTTGTGTTTCGAACAATTGTTCAGGCTTTATCTCGTTTCTCTTTCAGCACTTCATTGTTTACATCATTTAGTCCTTCGTTACTTCAGTCGTTAGGTTAGTTTTGTTTCGCATTTAAAATTTTTCAAAAACAAGCATTCGCGCAATCGATTAAACAAACGGTTGTTTAATTTCAGATTCAAACAAATCTCGAGTTCTTCGAATTTGAATGCGGCAATCCTAAACAAAGCTGCTTTTTGCGATGAACTTTTTATCACATTAGGCAAGCCCGATTTCTATTTGCTCTTCCTATCAACTGATTGCTATAATGGATTTGTGCGAAAAACTTTTTCGTCGCTATAAATCAGCGGCTATCGGGGCTTAACTTAGTCAAAACGTTCCACCTTGTAACAAATATTCAGCTGTGTACAATAGAGTGACTCGCTGTATTGGTTTTTTGGTCACAAACAAGTCGACGTCTTTGGATGGGAAACTACTTTTTGTTCGCTTTTGTACACGAAAAGCATATAAACTCGAAGCCCTAAAAACAATTGCGCAGGTATAAGTCTGTTTTGCGTTACACGATAAAACGAACATTAGAGCCTCGAATTAATTCTGCCTATTCTCACAGTTTTGCGTTATTCGATTAGCTCCATACATTGATATTATGAAATTAATTTGCCGTCATCGAAGTCGATATATATCAATGTATTATCCAACAAAAATAAAATGTTGTTAAAGCGTTCTAACAACAATGCAACTTATATCAACGTTGAAACGTTCCAAGCACGGTACAAAACTACTTAAACAAAAGTTAATTATTACGTAAAAGCAGCATTGCAAAATGTTACTGTAACCTTTCCTCGTTAAATCTCATAACATTTTATTTTTATTATTCATCATTTAACTTTTCAGATCCGAAAAAACTTAAAATACTCTACACGTCATTTTGTATACTAAAAATGAGTCGCTATAAATATATTTTTCCTGTGAAGATGGATATTTGCCTAAGACGCATTAACGTTAATTATCGCTACTAAAAGTAGTTTGATCTCACAAAATCCGATAGCTAAAAGAGACCCTTAAGGAGCTGGTGTGAAGCTAATTTGCATAATTGTGAAGTTTACTGGTACAGTTTGTGACTTTTCCACAACCATCCTTTCTCAAGGACGAATAGTATATACATGCAAGATTGGATATATTGTTTAGAGATAAAATAAATCTAACCTCGAATTTGACGAATTTGAGAAAGTACTTTTAACGAAAAATAATATAAAATATTAAAATCTATCGTGTTGACCACCGAAACAAAAGTATTTAAACTGTATGTATCATATCAAAATACACTCCGAAACCGTAACAATCGATGCGTAACATGACTGAATTAATGATTGCACTGAACTTCCGTTGTCAGTTATTTTGACGCAGCTACTGCGATAAAACACTCACGTCACGTCAGGAAATTTGCAAGTTCAATGCAGTCATTACTTAATGAACCTAATAACATTTGAAATTTCGCAATATTATCAACGTGAAAATTACCACTAAAAAAACTATAAAGATTTCGTATATAAAAAAGTCTCACAAAATAATGTTATTAAAGATCGAGATACGTTTAAAATTACACCGTATTTGTTATAATATATATGCATATAAATGAATAATATTTTTATACAAATTCGACCGGGATGAGCAAATAAAAATAATAAAATAATAACAACATAAAGGCCAAAACTTTCGATACAGTTTGAAAGAAAATATGAAAAAATAAATCAAAAATATTCCAACGCAATACAATCTTTCAAAAAATCAAGTTAAATGTTATGAATATTTATTATTTTCCAGTTTATTATAGTTTCATTACGCTAATATCAAGAAAATGGAAGATTAATTACAAATTAAATGGATGCAACTAAATCGTTCGAGCAAAAATATGTTTCTTTTCATACTCAACTTCACTAAAAATATTTTGCATTGCAATGTAATTAAAACTAACGTTTGCCAATAAATTTCCTTTCATTAATGAAAAAAAATATTCATGACTTGTGAAACTTTGAATACGTATAATGTTTATTAAAAAATCTATTCATAAGGAACGATCAGTTTCGTTTCATAGTTATATTCGTCAAAAATCTACATTTAATCGGGTGAATAATGTGGGCGCGTGTTTCCTTAGAATGTTATAGCGGTTGCTTCTAAAGCTTCGCGAAACCATTAATTCCGTATTTTGTTTATCACACTGGATAAGCTTCTAAATTTCTCGCTCACTCGAGTTTCTTAGGCCATTTGACTTCTTTAGCTACCGAAGTAAACGAAGTTTATGAAATCATTAATTCAATTTTACATTTGCTCAAAAGGAATAGAATTTTAGCGTCCAAAATAACCTGAGCTTGTTTAGTAATTCGTTTTTTTTTTAATGAAGTATATAAGTAATACGTTAATAAAACCAAGTATATTGAAGTGTATTTTTAAAAAACTTTTTTAAAATTAAGTAGTGAATGCGAAAACAAGATTATTATTTTACCAGAAATAATAATTTTGTTATTTGATATTATAAAATAATATATAACAATTAAAGTTGTTAACAATAACTGTATGTTTTATTTTTAAGCATAATAGTTTTCATATGCCGATAAATGTTAAAAAACTAGATTCATATTATTCATAACTTCATTAAAATAATGAGAGAGTGTATGGTTACTAAAAGGTGAATATTTTCTTGCATAAAGGATTAAAATTCATACTCACAAAAATGCTGTATTAAAATAGAGCCATTGAAAGAATAAATTTGAGAAATATTATTTTCGATTTTTGAGAAATAAATAAAAAACAAGTAAAGATACACACGGAACGTTTTATGGATTCTATATATACCATACGAAATTGTGCAAGAAATACAAACTCGAACTTTATTGAAATAAATGTCGTTTATAAAAAAAAGGAAACAAATCTCTTGTCTGTTATAAAAGCATTTCGGTACCTAGTCAATGACTGATTTTTATATATTTATATTAAACGTTAAGTCAAAGAGAAAATATATTTATAGCCAGTACCCAACTTTTTTTATAGAGAAAACTGTTAAATTGCCATATAAATTAAATTTCGACAATCTTCTTTCTGACAAAACGTCATATCAAACTGTTACACAGTCAGTTAAACTAACATTCAGAATAAATGCAACAATGCAGTTGCCAACTTGTAGTTGATTTTAATTGGTTCAATTATAACTTAGAAATTTACATGTCAAAACAAACTTTATGTAAATTAATACTATATAATCATTGTAAAACAAACTTTATCTTAATTTTCTTGTCCTTATGTAAGAAGTTCGAAGAATTTATCATATCCGGAAACAACGATAGAATGGATCTCGAAAATATCCTCAACAGCAAAGCAGTATATATTAGTAAATATTCTCTCAACTACGAGATATTTGGTCATACATCATATTTCTACTGAATATAATCCAGTAAACGAAATATATTTCGAAAAACTCAAGTTAAAAGATAAAACAAAAATATCTCTGACTATAATCGAAGATCGTCAAAAAGTGAAAAACAGTTTCGCATTCAGCTTTCGAGGTGTTAACAAAGCCGTTCTAATAAAACTTACGGAATCGTTCTAAATAGAGCACAGTTGGTACGTAGCAGCACATGCCGTTATCACCGTGCACGTGTGCGTACATAGCTATCGATGGAAGAATGTAATCCACAGTCAATGATTCCGACCCGGTCACGAGTCTGGCCGTCACAAATCGGGGATTGCGCGCAACATTGCTCGTTCGATCACTGACATATTGCAGCTTGACGAGGAAAAAGCTAGAGCGGAAATGAAAAAGGGTTTTCCAGAGACGACAGAGTAACAATCAGAGTCACATTGATCCGCACAAATTCCAGAACCCCCTAGGCACAATTAAATGTCACTTTGATGAGCACAATAAGATCATCAGGGTTAACACTAAAAGATCTGATTTTTCACATACTAACTTCACACTTGTTAGTCCTACTGCGCTGACAATCATTTTAGAACACATACACTTTAAACTTTAATCCACAAAAAGACGCAACACAGTCACGTGGCATTGTATACGAGATCAATGGACGAGGGTTCGAGTTAATAACGCGAGGCGCCGCAACGTCCGCGCGAAGCGGCTGTAACTCCCTGACTGCCAGCCAGTCAGTCAGGGACCCTTTTCCACCCCCACGAGAAGCAACGCCGCGGGCTGATTTCTCCTCTGCCGCTCTTCTCCACCGGTGGTCAAATCCAAGCGTGTCCTCCTACTTCCGGAACAGGTTTCCGTTACCTCGACCATCGTTGCATCATCCACGGACCAACGATCTCATCTGCGGTCAGATGCCACGTCACACTCATACCCGAAATTTGTAATAACTTTAACCTCGCGGAGATTGAGTTATTTCGCCAACGTTCTGACCTTCTTTCAAGCCAAATTGAAACGTCAGTTAACCAGTTTGTGTCCGACAAACCGGATAAATATCCTTTTCTTTATTTTATTAGATAAATATCACTCTGGAAGAAAGTTAGCCTAATCCGTATCATTGTAGGTCAGCTGAATATTTTAGTACAAACTATGATATTACTTAGACTATAATCCAATTTCAATATTCATTATTTTAGGTCAATTTTGATAAGGTTAAAATTCGTTATTTGATATATTTGAAGACAAAATTCTGTACTTTTTAATTGGTCTGATGAAATATTGAAGATTTTCTCTAATCCATGTTATTTTCGGATAGGTATTTCTAATCTTTGATAAACTAAAATTTTATACATTTTACTGATATTAAAGTGATGCATTTAATTATATCATATTAATTATGTCACATTATTTTCTTGTTTGTTTACTTTTAAAAATACAGCTATAAAAATTAATAATGCCAAAAGTTTTTTTTTTGTTAGATAAATCGCTTTACCAAAATGCTTTTCATGTAACTAGTCGTAATTATAAATACATTGTTTTAATAATTCTATAATTTATCAAA
>JABFQD010001648.1:0-17577 GCA_022817045.1 Psix sp. ZL-2020 | reverse complement strand
AAGAATTGATGTTGTTGCATTTATTTTTAACGCTTCACATGAACGGAAAAAAGAAACACACGCGCAAGACTTAATCGCAGTTTAATGTGTCACATTCACCCTGTTTTGATTAAATAATTGGACATTTCAAGAGGATTTTCATTTATCTTCGGCAGTTTTTCAACGATTATTCTTCATTAATGACCATTCATAAATTAATTATAGCTGATTAATTTTTATCTGTCATTTGCCTTCGTTTTAAATTACTGAATTGTTTTTAAACCAATCCAATAATTTTTTTAAGTCACTTATTGTATATAGTACTGTTGAAATGGAAATTTCGCCGGTTCCAATTTTGAATTTACCGCCATTAGCATGATACGAGGAACAACCGTTTTTGGCGGTAAATTTAAAATCAATATTTTTTCAATTATGATTTCTGCAGCTTTTTCAATTCGAGGGTTTTGAGTATTTATTGAAATGTGATTTATATGAATTATCTGCTATATTACTTACGCGAATTTCAAGCGAGAACAAAATCTATAAAAAGATGATCATAAAATTAAGATGATAAGGATAATCATTTAAACTGTTTGACTGTCGCACTTCTGTAACCTCGATACGAGTTACGACCAAGGCATGCATTTTTACGTCACACCTACTTAAATTCAAATCCAGTTGACATTGATAAAATGTCGCATTATTTATTAACTAAGGCGCACTCACGGGTTATGCGTATGTGCTATATTTATTCTTGTAACGCATACATCTCGTTTAACGCTGGGCGAAAAAGAGAAATTATTAATTCGTGCGCGTGACTGTTGTTCTATTAATTTTAATCGCGTTAATAGTTTGCATGCAATATCAAAAATTATACTTTCCTGCGTTTCGAATATCGAATTCAAATTTAAAAATACAAGATGTTTTTGAATTATTTACAATATTACTTTCTATGACTGAACACATACATTTTTTTATTTTCACATCTACTAAACCTGAAATTCCTTTTATCTTGAAACTATAAAACGTTATTCATTAGAAATGTAACTTCTGAAATGTTTTTAAACAGTTTTTTCTGACTGATAATATCATGCTCGCAAATTGTGTATACAGGCAATAATTTTTCTTTCAAACTTCGATGCAATTTAGACATTAGCAATTCAATTCTTAAGATATAGGGTTAAAAAGAATTTTAAAATCACTTTCCCAATCAGGCGAAGTTACATAAGCAGAAACATTGCAATGCAATAGTTTTCATGGTTCATAGATGTTTATATATTTGATTCTTCATGTGACATTTTGATGTTAACATTTAAGTCTTTTACATATCGTATCAATATTTTATTTTCTGTAAGGTATAATGTTTTAAATGGTTTTTTTTAATTTTCTTTAAAATAAAATGAAACTTTCATTATCATTATTTCTCATCTTAAAATTTTAATTTAACCCTTTCCTTCCCATCCTCACATGTGATTGGAGTGAATATTGGCGAGGAAGGGGATTGTGAATTTATGTTAAAAAATATATGGTAACCGTAAACCTTGATAAATGGAATGAATAAATTAAAATAATAAAGTTAATTTATCAAATTAGAAAAAAAAGGAATCACTTGTGAACAAAGTTGAAAGTAATGTTGATGTATGGCGGTAACGTTGTGTTGGAAGTAAGCAATACCTCAAAAATTGACAGTAAACATTCATTTACATAGGAATTCTAAATTGGGAATGAAAGGATTGATGAAAAGAACGATAGTCGCGGTAAAACGTTGCCTTGAGACAAATACGACGCGTAACACTATAATAATAACAATAGTAATTAA
The DNA here is from genome assembly GCA_022817045.1 of Psix sp. ZL-2020. Taxonomy (NCBI): domain Eukaryota; kingdom Metazoa; phylum Arthropoda; class Insecta; order Hymenoptera; family Scelionidae; genus Psix; species Psix sp. ZL-2020. The sequence continues at coordinate 15,779 of JABFQD010001648.1, read as the reverse complement.
TTTAATTACAATATCCAGTACAAATTTATAAATAGGTAAATCATGATTCAATGCAAAAAAATGTCAATAGCTTTCCACGTTATTTGCATGCGAACAATCGCACTGATCATTCTATAGACAGTATTAAAGACAAGCAATGGGATATTTAATACCGTGTGATAACTAATTGCTAATCAACTCAAAGATAGCAATATTATGCACGTGCAAGCTATATAATTCTTTTTGAAGGCATATTCTTTAAATGTTATAAGTGATTGAAAAAATTTTCAACTCGAATTTGAAAATGTATTGATATTCTGGTTAATAGAACATTTAAAAAACGAAGTGAAAATCAAGATGAAATCAACAGATAAGATCATATAAGAAACAACAGATGGCGTTACGCTTAGTTAAATAAAATTTTAATTGGAATAATTTGTAACTACCGAAAAAAAAATTAAGAAAACCGAGTACTCTTTACATACATTACATATGAACAACTCAATTCCTAAAAAAGTACACTGGTCGAAGTGACATTAATTTAACGTTAATTTATTCGAAAATAACAGCGCATTTGGAAATCCACAATAGTTCCTCTTAATAAAGAATACACTCAAGTGGGTTTAATCATTTATCTTTTATTAATACAAAATATTGTGACTTTTCAAATACGACAAATTTAGGGAAAACACAAGTTCATACAACGTAGAATCAACAACGCATTAGAAAATGTGAAATATTTCCTCTTAATAAAGAATAAACTCATATGGGTTGAGTTATTTATCTTTCATGACTACAAAACATTTTAACTTTCCAGATACGTCAAATTTAGGGAATACACAAGTTGAAACAACGTACAATCAACATTATTTCAACCGATGTAACTTGGAATTAATGTTCTTCCAATTAAAGCAATATTCTTGCAGATGGATATTTGTTTTATATCATAATCTAGTTGAAACAACATTGATCAACATTGATCTAGTTGAAATTTTTACATTGTTTACGTAAATAAATTTTCTCTCAAAGATGTTTAAATAAATTTGTTATATTTTGGTATATAATAACACATCATCTACATCGCGTATTTAATTGTTGAATTAAAAAAAATTTTTGCCACCAAGATTTGAACTCAACCATCTCATATTAGACTGTAAACGAAGGACAAGAAGGATTGTCAATTATGATTCAACAATAATAATTCAACTTGCGAACGCTATTTTCAATAATCGTTCTACGTATACATGCTTTTTACTCTTCTCGTTTTCTTTCGAAAGATCGCAGGTTTTCAAATAATATATCATTATTATTATCATGATTACGTTAACTTTCAAAACAAATTGTCGACGCATACGTAACAAGTGCTTAAACAATAATTAAAAAATCTCAAATTAATGCATGATCGCATGATTGCTCGCGGGTTTTCCATAATCTTTGCGCGATTCAGTATCGTCGTCGCTCTTGGCGCTGCGATATTAGTGAATGGAAACGTGAATGAGCACATGCTAAAGGAATATCGGAACGAAAGTAAGAGGTATCCTATCGGCACGAGACGGTTCGTGATTCTTAAAACGCGCGCGACTCTGCATTGCTGGGAGTACAATTTGTATTATTTTGTACTTAATTTATTTGTAAGCGTAGCGGATTTCGAATGTGCGCTTATTCATACGTCACGCTCAGAAAAATCAAGAAATTACAGGTGAAACGTTAAATTTCGCATGTTTTTCTCATTCAGGCTGTTGTAGTTAAAATTTGTTCAAATCGACGTACGACTGAGAATTTATGTCTTTGCGTAATGCGAAAACTGATTTTATTCAATTAATATAATACACTCGATATATAAGCATTCGAGTCATAAATTGTTTGAGACAATTAATTAAGATTGCGATTAGATTTCGATCGAACCGGTTCAGAGGAGGAGATTTTGTTGATATAATTACTCCGGCTTGGAAATTAGGTGAGTGGGAGGGGGACGTTCACTTTTGCTGACGAACTAAAAAACAACCGATTGATTAGATTAAAGCGCATTCAGTTTAGATCTAAATATTTTCGATATGAATCTGATCACGCGAGATACCGATCAAACAGTCGATTCAGAACGAGGCTGAGGCACGAATTGGTCTTAAGATTCGATATGAGTGAAGGACATTTTGAAATTGTTTTGTTGATACAAATTTTTTATTTGCAGACTTTTCGTAACTGTCTCGAGCACTCTCGACAAATTGAGTGCTATATGCACTGCATCAATTTTTGCAATTTATGATATCATTCTTTATCGCTCGCGATGCAACTTATTTGTTATCGTTGCTCGTACGTTTCCCGAAAAAAATGTTGTATGACTACTTTTGTGATTGCAGAATATCCGCAAATATCTATTGCGCCGTTGAATGCTTATTATTATTATCCAGCTGGAAAAATTGTTTATTTAATTCAGTTGTTTCCCATGCTATGCAGGTTGTAAAAATTAATGCTGTGGAGTTATGAAATTGATTATTGCTACAGTTTAATTTTATGTTACATTAGATTAATTAATTTACCTGATAAACAGATTTTCTTCGCTGTTCAAATCACTGAGGTACCAATGAATTAATTTTATAAAAATAAAACTGTTGTAATGTTTAATGCTCACGTTGGGAAAACGTGTAGATTTGCAAGCAAAAGGTACGATTTTTTAAGGTTTGTATATAATTTCAAATGACGTATGTCGTAAAATAAAGGTTGTAATTTATTAAACAGGCAATTTCACACTAAAATAAATAGTATTCATAAAAGTACATTTAACAAAAATTTGTTTTTATCAAAAGTTTGAATGCTTCATTTAGAGAAAATATTAAATTACATATTTTAAGTATTATTACGTAGGAATTGTCTTGTAGAAATATATTTATCTATTTTTCTTTTATTTATCTGTCTCTCTGTTTCAAAGTCTAGTTGAAACATTTTCTAGAACAGATATATAGATTAAAAATAATCTCTATGAAATCATGAGCACTTTTAAGGATTCGTGGTAAATTATTTGCACACGATTTGAGAGTTTCCTATATTGTTGTTTCAGATGAAAATAAATTCAGGAAATTCTATCAGGAGTTCTTATCGATGATGATAATTCTATGGAAAAAGAAATTACAATGTTTATATACATAAAGAAAAAATTGAATGATTAATTTTATCAGTGTCACATCTTTTTACTTGAAATTAATTGCAATCGATTTTTTTCAACTCTCAAATTGGAATAAAAACAAATTTCAAAAAATGGGTAACTTCGCAGACATTTTCATCAACCTCAAATTTAATATAAAAAAAAAAATCGCTAGAAATCTGATGATTTCATTGTTCTTACGGTTTTAGACAGTTAAAAAATTCGTTTTCAATATTACCAACTTAGAATTGAGTTTCGAAATAATACAAATAGAAAATTTTGTTAACAATGTTACCAATATCAAATGTCACCAGTTAGACAAATTTGGTAACAATGTTGCCTACTTCAATTTCAATCAAAATATTGGACAATCTGAAAAATCGCTTGGAACATTACCAACCATGAATTCCATTGGAACAAGGACCACTGAAAAAAGTAACCGTAAACATTGTCACCATCTTAAGATGAGGTTAAAAAATCAAAAAATTGGTAACGGTTGTACCAACCTCTGTTTCTAAAGTCCCTACAGTTCTCTTTTTGCTGCCTTAGTCTTTTGCGCATATCCGACGTATCTCATTAGTCGAACCGACAGTAATTATTTATGCATTGATCAACAAATTCCAAAGAGACCTCAATCTCGGCAAGCGTAACTCTCGTAAAAGACAAACAAGGGGGCCGGTGGAGGGGGCGGGGGGATTAGAAGCAATGATTCGAGTCGAAGGAATGTCATGGCGTATCGGCGAAGGCTCGCGTCACACGAGAATAGTTGGTTCAAAGTGACGCGAGATTAGCACGAAAGTAAGAGGCATTAGCATAGACGTAGACACAGGCCTATAACTGCAAAAGTAAGTCACCGGCGCGACGGGAGGCGGGGGCGGTCCTCGTCTTAGAAGAGCGAGGCAGAAAATAATAAAAAAGGCCGCACAACAGGCATTACTTCTCGCGGGCTCCCACGATCGGTTCATGGTCTTAGAATGTTAATGTGTGTACGTATGTGTGACTGTGTGTGCAGGTGTGAATGTTTGTGTGTTGTGTGTACAGAATGTGTTTCGTATGTGTTAATGTGTGTTCATATGTGGTTACCCCCCATCTGAACGTGTGTGTGACAACTTATGTGTCGGTGTGTGAGCCTGTGTGAGTGTTAATGTTTGCCTACGCGCTGGACCGGGGGACGGAATCTCGCGCGTGCAAACGCACCCTCAGATCCCACGGAGTGGCGATTAAACTGGCCTTGCTACGTGAAAGGCACACGGAAACCGCCACGTCCATCTTGTTACGTAAAGGCCCGCGGCGGGGCGCGCCAGCCGAGAGATCCCCGGACCCAATTGCCAAGTGCAAGCATCGCGCGGAAACAGATACCACCACGCTACATCGGTTTAACCCACTTTACGAAAAAGGATCAAGTGTATTCGAACGTATCGAAGGAAGAGAAACATTTAGCAAGACGCCGGATTGAGCAACGGCTTTCAAGTCTATTCTTCGACTCAATTATACGATACACAACGATACGCTTTTGAGATCAGTACATTCGGCAAAATTAACTACAATTTTGCGTATTTATTCATCAAAACTTGACTACGTATCATTTTTGGAAAAAATGAAAAATTCTCCCAGCATATGGATAGTTTATTGAAATTATTATTTTGCTTGTAAATTACTAGTGTGTTTTTTAAGTAAATTATCTAACGCAAATAACTGCAAACAGTTGCATTCTTGGTTGATTTCTTCGAAAAAATATTTTTAAATTTTTTTTCAATGTTTTTCTACCCTGTTGGTTTTTGTAAAAATGATGAATTTTAATAAGATAATTTTATTTGAACAAAAATATTCCAAGTGTTTGTTTTACATTGACGTAATATGTTATATATAAATTTGTTAATTCGATTTTTTGTATGTATAAATACTTAATCTTTGCACCGATGGAAATGAAGTTAAAATGAATTTTTAAGAGGAATGAGATTTAGCAATTTTGTTTTGCGCAACGTTGTATAATTCATAAATGCAATAAGATGAACGCAATAAAAGAAAATTGTAGATGTGGAGTCAAAATGCACGCTGAATTGATGATAAAAAAGTATTCATACAATACACGAGAATTCCCCTTTATTTGACCATTTCCGCGCGTTTGCCGTATTTGACATTGCATTAGTCGAATTATTTTTTGTTCGCATATATAATTGAATATAATTCACTCGGCGAGTAAGTTATTCCGAACTGTAGTATTTTTATTATAGAATCGTGAATAAATGGCGTGTATATATATTTTGGACTATTTAAATCATCAATTCAAAATAAAACTGTAATTTTTCTCAATATCTTCGTATTTAATAATATTATTAAATGATATTAGAAAAATATTTTTTTTATTTTGTATACAAAATTGTTTCAATTTTTAGTGCAGAGCACAATATCATTTGGCCTCGTTTACATTAATAATTTCAGACATACACCTCCCTTCCCCCTTCCCCCCCCCCGCCCCCACTTTTTATATATTTATTTTTCATATGTATTTTAAAATGTAAATGCAAAATTAAATTTCCGTATTTCTGTATTTTTATACATAAGAACGATGTATGTATCGATTACTATGTAAAATAAATAATGCTTTGAAAATAAAAATTACTTCTTCAATTTTATATCAAAGCGACATTTACAAATAGAGTTGCCTATTCATCTTCGATGAAAAGTGCTGCAAATAAAAAATTGTATCCATCAAATTACTAAAACAATATTCAAATGTCTGCTCTGGTCTTAAACTTTAGAACCAATCATTTTGACATTAAATCTTTGAACTCTTTGTGGCCACAGGAATATCAATAAATCAAAGATCAAAAGTGTGATTGCGCACGGAAGAGCCGAAAAGAATAATTAGCCACGACAATTGGACCGCGCACTTGTTTCAGAATTGATACCGGCGCCCAGTGTGGGGCGCATCTGAAAAGCGTTCGTTAATTACCTCGGATCATTATCCCTCCATGGTCCCTTTGACCGGTTAAAGCTGCTTAATTAACTATCTGTCGGTGAAAAAAGTATCCGAAAGGCATTTCCCGACTAATTGCTTTCGGAAGAAGCTAGAACGGAAGTGGAAACCCTCGAAAAGATGATAGAGGTCGCCACCGGCTGTCCATTTATTATCTCTGTCGACTTGCGGAATAAATTCCCAAGACTTTTAAAAAGCGATCAAAAAAGAAACTAAAACTGAAAGAACTAATGAAAGGCGAATCATAACCAAATTTCAATTTTGTTTCAATTCTGACGCGCGAAATTTGAAAAAGAAAACACCAAATTTGAGTTTATCAACAGTTTAATATTTTCCCCTCTGTAGATGTTAATAAAGGTTGAAAATCTGCGTGATTTTGAACTGCAAAAAAATGGAGATCAGTATTTCGTAATTAGACTTGGCGGAGAATCGAACTTAAGTGGCTCGAAAAAGCCGTGCTGAGATGGCCACATTGGTGTTTTCCTGCGTATTTTATTTTTTGTCGGCAGCGAAGGGAGGCCTTTGTCGATGAGCGAGCAAAAGCTATTGGTCGGATTGGGTAGAGGAAAAATGTCAAAATTACATGCGAACAAAACGCAGGAAGGTTCCGCGCTCGAGGCGTCATTGCGTCGAAGAAGCACATGGGGTGCCAGATGGTACGCATGCTTCGTCGTAATACGCATCGTGCGCGATTATATATGATGTAGTGTGTGCTCGTATACACTCGCCACGAGTTTTCTTTTCATTCGTGTGCGTTCGAAAGACTCGTGTGCGCCAACAATCATCAACACTGAATTTAGGTGGATGCAAGGGAATACGCAACTTGGGGCTAGATGCGAGTTTTTTTTCCGCAACTTTTTACGCGTGGTTTCTTCGCCGAGATTCTTTTTACGCTTCGCGATTATTTCTGTTGGCTTTTCCGACTTCGTTGTTTTTTACGGAATGATCTTTGGACCATCGTAACACTCTTAATTATTACTGCAAACTTGGAGGGAAAACAAAAACATTTTTGTCCATTAATTTCTTATTAGCGGAGAAAAAACAGTGCTAAAAATTTACGTAATGAATAAAAAGAGCATTATTGATTAAAACGATTGGAAATATTTAAAGCTAATTTCACGGATGAATAAAATTCAATTGTGAACTACAGAAAATATATGAAAATCTGGTTATATAAAAGAAGGAATATTTGAAATAAAATATAAAAACTGAATTAATTGTCATTTTTACGTTTTCATAAATTTGAACAAATGATTTCGGATGATGCATTTTACTCTCGTTACTGTGAAAAAAAGTTTTTCACTTAAGATATAAGCTATCATTTTAAGAATATGAAAAAGTAGTTTCTCTCTGTCTTGCTCACACTCAAAAGAGTTACCTTCAGTCTATCTTTTTCGTACATCAGAATAAAAGTACTTTATAAACCATTTTAATGGGGTCCCAAAAATTATCACCGCTATATAGTTATTGTTTTGCAAAAAAAAAAGGACAGAAATTAATTAATAGTACAAAATAAATTTAATTAAAAATAATTTCTAGAAGTAAACATTATATTTGCATTTTTTAATTGATTTTTTTCAACTAAAATTCATCCTTCAACTGGAAATACAAATTATCATCTTCAGCCCATAAAAAGTTTACGTAATATTTTCGTCACTTCAACAGAATATATATGTTTCTTTATTTTTATTATAAATTATTACGTAACAGTTGCAATCACTGAATCATTTGGTACTTAACTATCACAAAAAGTTATTTTTAATATTTATCATCTACGATAGAAAAAGCCTGGAATTATAAATATTATTTTAAATGTACGATAAATAACATTTGTTTCGATGCCAAGCGTACGACTTCGACCACGGCCTGTCTTTTTATCCATGCTGAAGCTTTCCAAATTTCCCTCGGGATACTTTACTTTTTAGTTTTCCCTACATTCTAGCAGCCATGACGTGTCATTCAACAAAACACACGTCTTCATCTGTGGCTTCATTTTTCTGGACAGTTCTTTGTCTTTGCATATTCATGATTTTGTCATTTCACTATAAAATATATAGAAAAAAAAAGAAATTGAAAAACACAGAATCGAATTCTTATTTAAATAAACAGAAAAAGCGTCGGAAAGAAAAGTCTTATTTTTGTCAAAAATGACGATTTCGAATAAAGCAAATTAAAATTGCGAAATTCATTTTCCTCAAATTACCTAGCAATTTTGATTTTTCTACGAAAATACCCGTAACATTAAAAACGTAAAAAATCTTATTCACATCGCATTCAAAACGATTATATAGCATGACTAATTCAAATGTTTTGGCTGGCGAAGCATTATGGAAGGTAATTTCATCGATGGGACATGTTCGAAACATGTGTTCGGATGTATAGCTCGACGGCCGGTTGCCATGAATAGTCGTTGCGATAATAATTCATCCGGTCTCTTTTTGCACTCGGCAGTTTGAGTCGGCAAGAATAATCTTTGCGACTCCGCCGGAGTCCGAGTATTAACACACCGTGCTTTTCAAATCGACCGTAGTACTTTGTTTCGCTCGGCCCTAAAAAGGCAAACGGAATTACCGCCATAATCAACAATTTATCGCACCTGCAAACGACATCTACTGGCGATTATAGTAACAAGTCATAACCTGCTTATGTTTTATTCAAAAAGTAATTTCCTGAAAATGTGACGTATTGCTAATAATCTTCGTTTGAAATACGAGTGACTTTCAGTTTTGAGGCTATAAACAAATAAACAAAAAAGAAAACAAAAATGCACAATTGTGAGAAAATGAATACTTTACTTTATTCCAAAACAAAACATACTTTGTTTTTTTAGTAAGGTTAACACTGTCGGACTGCCAACATAAAACTTGTTTTCTCCTAGTTGAATAATGAAACTCGTTTCCTTCTAGTTGAGTAATGCAACTCATTTTCTCCCAGTTGAGTAATGTACTATTTTCTCCTTAAGGTGAGAAATTAATATATATCTATACAATTGAACATTTTTATGTAAAAGAATGTATGTTTCTGGTGAATGAGTGACCAATATTTATAGATGATAAATAGCGGAAAAAAGTGGGAAAAGAGAAATATACGTTTTGTACCACTTAACTTATCAATTCGAACAAGTAATCGAAGAAAAAGTTATAACGAACGAATATAAGATTTTCGAGAGCCCTGCGGTAACCAACGTGATTATGGACGTTTTTACGTTCTTATCTATTCTGTGAGGAGGTAATTGTTGGTTTCATAAGTTTCCACGGAATTGCTATTACGTGGTGTCAAATGCATAATGTCTCAAGATAAGAAACGGCGCGCGTTCTCGTTCTGAAAAAAGTTTATTAGCACGAATTTATCGTTTCGCATAATAGCGCCGCGCGAATATTACACGAGGAAATCGAACTTTAATTTACGAGCGCGAAAATTGAGTCTTTCGACCAATCACGAATGATATCCTTGATATTCTTTTTCTGATTGCACAATCCAAGTTCGAATTTCGCGCGAGTCAACCATACAGTGAGATATTGACGAAATTAAAATATCCAGCGCGGTGCAAAATGTCAATTCCAAATTGATTCTGCGAGTCATTTTCCCCGAGAGAAATGAACATAACTGATATCGATTTTGAATAGTTGAAATCGATACGTTGGCATATCAAATTGAGATTAGTTGGCGATTTTTTCGTCGAACTGAAATTCAATGAAAAACACGTTCGAGTGATTTCGATTTTTCGACGACTTATCTGACTAGATCGCGTCATTTTATTGCGATACAACCTCGACGATTGATTGGTCAACCAGACACCTTTTTACGAAATTTTCTTCAAACACATTAAACATGACGTTCCTTCCGGGGAAAAAAACGCTCCGCCAAGGACAACTGCTTATCGACAGAATAACGGCCGATGAGCAATATTCAGATATTACGTGCATAACACATTTTTAATAATAACGTAATTGATGAACGCTTGTTTTTGATCGTACATGAATGTTTCTGATACCGTAGGTCAATTTTTTACGGTTTTTTGTTTCGCCGCAAAATTCATCTATCTATTTCATTTTCCTCGCGAGAACGTCAAAAAGACCAAATTTTGCACTTTATCTCTTAATTAATATTCATACTTAAGTTACAATGTTCAAAACTATGTAAAGTGACAATATTTGTTGTACCGTTGTTACACACTTGAAATGAAATTTTTACAATTTTCCTTCTTCAGCAATTGATGAAATCATCAACTGATCTTTTATGAAATTTCATCATCTTGTTAATTGAAATTCATTGTTTTTACAATCATTTTTCAATGTTAATAATTTAATGACGTTACATATACATGTAATGTAAGGTGTAGTGTAATATATGTTTCATTATGTGCATTACATGTATGTAAACATTTTACTAATATAAAAAATATGCGTATGTTTAAAATGAATACAAAATTGATGTGATATAAAAAATAAGTAATAATATATGCAGTATGTGTTTAATATATATGTCTATTTTTATATATGGAACCGGCACCGTGCTCAGCCCCTGGAAAATTCGTACATTTGACGGCTGAAAAACCGGTCCTAATAATGAAATGTTCTGTATTATTATTCGAGTTATTTTCATGATGCTAATTAAATAACTAATTAATTTGACATTAAATTAATCTTTCACTTAAATTTTTTTAATTAAACGAATTAACTATCTTATTAATTTATAACATTATAAATATGAAACCTCTAATTTTTATGTGCTTCATTATGATAATAGATTTATGTGAAACTGGAAAGTAACATAGGCTAAGTCAATTTATACCAGTTTCATTTAATCATAATTCATAACACTTTTTCGAATTTTAAAAACCAATCGCTGAAAAGACGAAAATTCCTCAAGCATTTATCGAGCACAAAATTTTACTCCAAAATAAATATTAAATCTTATATTTTTTAATATATAAATTATTATCTTCATAACTTAAGTTTAGATCACTGATTTTATTCATTTCGAACCGAAAGTATGAAATCAATTTCATATTTCATCATTTTTATCAATTCATATTCCGATTTCCAAAAATCATGTACTTGAAAAAATGTAAAATCATGTATTTTAAATCGATTCACTGAAAAAACTTGATTTAACTAGTTTGGTGCAAAGAAAACACTAAAACCAAGCCTGAAATGTATTCATAAATATGAACTCAACATGAACACTGGAAGTATTGAATAATGTTAAAAATAATATCTTAACTTTGACAACGAACTCATTAAAACTTCATTATTGAAAACTGAGTACTATAATTTTATTTAAGCCTTTATCATTAATAAAGTCAAATTATCTTACTAAAACGTTATTTAAAAAAAATGAAAACCAAAGTGAAAGGTCAACCAGTTTGGACAGTTTCAAGACGAACGCACAGTATGGTGCATATAATATATTATACGCATTTTTAATGATGTGTATATCGTCATAAATTGACGGTATATGTTATTTTTAGATTAATGTAAATGATGTGCCATTTATGGAGCTATATAATTATTTTTCTTTTGCAAATAAGTTTGTACTACATATCTATAAATATTAACAATTATGTGAATCTCAAAAATCTCAGCTTCACGATTAGACACCAAATTCGATAAAAAAAAAATGATTAATAAATAATAATAATAAAATTAATAATAACAAATCTAACCGAAAAGGTTCATTTTGAACTTTCAAATTGTTTTATGTTTGCAACAAGATAATTTCCTGCAGTTGAATGAATTGTACTTTCTTCGTAAAATATCAGCGGGAAAAGTGTAAGTGAGATATTTATGAAGTGATGAGATTAATTATTGTTATTAAAAAACAAAATATTTATTTTCATTGAAACATATAAAAAGTGGACGTATGGCGTAAAACTGACGATACCTCTTTGAAAAGTAATTTTCTTAAATTATAAAGTATAAACAAAAATAGCCTCTATCAGAAGCAGATAAAAGCAATCAACTGTTCGACTGAAAAAGAATTTTTTCCTGCTCTTAAAAACTGTATTTATGAAGTCGGCGAGTAAGATATTTTCAATTACGAATTAAAAAAGTAGGTTAAGTAAATTTAAACGATGAAAAAAAGACACGTCTAACGCGAAATGCAAACTGCGATAAGACGACCCTCCTTACAAACATCGTGCGAGGAGAACTTACCTTTACGAAGGCCAGGGTTCGAAAGTTCTTCGAACTTTTCGCGATTTGCTTCTACAAAGAACTATAGTGACCCCGACACGAGGTCATCGATATCGTGTTATCACTCTAAGATGTTATTTCAGTGCAAAAATTAATTGAAAATTTTGTATCTGCGCATGCGCAATGAAAATGAAAAAAAAATGTTCCGACAAACCAGAAGTCGAAAAAATTAATCAAAAGACAATATTACGGTTGAAAGTAAATGTTTCAACTTGATATCGCGAGATTTAAAGACAGGTGATAAAAACTTTAAAGCCGGAGATAATCGAAAAGTTAGAATTTTAGATGAAAATGATTTTTTTTTTTTGCTAGAAATAGCGCGCGGCCTTAACGAATAATGTGCTATTTGAAATGGTAAAATACGTTCCAGATTGAAGGCGATTTAATTTCGTGCCGAAACATAACGCAAATTAAAATGTAAAACTAGTCGAGCGAATTACATCGAGGTCGACATAAAAATTAGAGGTTAAAACTGTAGGCGAGTGTTGACAAAAAAGCGCAGCAATTATCGGGATTTTGCCGTTGTTCAATAAATTTTATAACCGTGCCAATATTGTACTCGCTCTGACATTGAGATTGGTTACATAATCTACGAATCTAAAAAGTCCCGATAAGACTAAAACTGTCTCTCTGACGGTATTATGTTTTTTATTTTAAAAAACAGAGTTATCGATTTTTGTGCTTGTTTCCCAACGTCGATTTTTTCTCTGATACAGCTATCAATTTTCTTTCATAGATAAGACACAAAAATATGTTTCTGTACATCTGCGTCGTACATTTCGGTGTTACGTACGATTATGTTCTTAAAATAGCGAATAGAAAAAAAGCAAATTGAAAAATTGTATACCAAGGTTAAATATTACTTTAGAATATTACAATTGTAAGAGCAAAATGTCGCGAATCGTGTGTTGACGAAATGCAATTGGCAAATATAACAACTCAAATTTTCGAGAGTTGTTTTTCGATGTTCGAATTATCAAACGTTTGCGCGATGTTACAAAGAGGGAAAAATAACATTTTATAATCTAACGTCGTTCAGTGATTTGTCGGCTTTTTAAACACGTCAACTTCCTCGCACAGCCTGTAGCGGGTTATTCAAAAGAAGCGAATCATCGAAATAACAAATTTGACGTAAAAATCAAAATTCAGATAACTCTAATTTGAACTTTACGTTGTGTCAGTGATTACAATTTTTTAAACTTCTGCGACGAATCTTATTATCGTTCCAACATAGTTTGAGATTTCCTCATCTATCAAAACAAAATTTTGTGATAGCCGCGAAAAATTCTCAATTAAAGTTTGTTAAACAGTTTCTCTTATAAATGTTCGCAATTAAAGTACAGAAAAAATAACAAATTACATACAAAGTTTAAGTTTTGCAACTCATTTGTGCATCTTATAATTTTTTGTAATAAGTAATTATATTCAATTTGATAAAATCATGTTTTTTCGAATAATGAAATTGACTTCATTATTTTCACATGATTTTTCAGTTTGACGAAAATTCCATTGAAGTTTTCAAAAAGTATATATATTATGACTCATATATGAAAAAACGAAAATGATAAATTTTTCGAAAATATTTTGATTCAAATTAATATCGAAGTATGAAAAAGTAACATAACGAAATTAATTTTCAGTTCATCAAACACTCGATAAAAAATTTTTTTTTTCCATTTTATTTTAAGTTTGAATTTTTTTAATCAAGATCAATGCTTCTTAGAAGAATTAATATTCTAGATTGTTTACATCATTATAAAAAAAAGTAAAGACAAAATTAAATAATCGATTTAAAAAAATTACAAAAAGGTTCGGATGTTGAAAATAATTATTGTTGCATTATCAGTTCAGATATCAAAATCGAATTGCAATTTTTCGCATCTTAAACAAAATTTATGCGCTTTTTTAAATTATATTTTACCGTTTATATTCGATTTTACACATTTTTAATTGTATGAATTTTCAACTAATCGTTTTAATAAGAAAAATTATACTTCATGAAAATTGATCAATTTGAAGTAATTACTTGTTTGAGTTTTCATTATTCCATGCTAGTGAAGTGGCAAAGACTATATGCCAATCATTACATGCAGTTTCAGCGAAAACGTCAAATGAAATCGAGTCCGTTCGAAGAAACCATTGAAAATGTAATTGAGGTTAAGAAAATGGTCTTATTTTATAATTATATATCTAAATATCATTTTAATACTGTTCTTGCAACTGGAATAAGAAAGTATAACTTCATTGAAATCTGTTTTTAATAATATTTATTTTCCTTATTTGACATCTAACATGATGAACAATATGAAATTATGAATGTAAAACTGGTTTGATGAAAACGAAAATAATTCCTTTATTGCACTAAATACAGAAATTTCATTAAAAGAAAAAAAATTTTTAAATTATTTATTATCACAAATGATTTATTTATTAACAATTTGTCTCATGTTAAAATCAAATAAATAAATAGTTGTAATAACATTCAGCTGAAATGAAAGTAAATTGAGGAAACATCAATAACAATATTTCGCATGCGAATCGTAACTGCAATTAACTCTTTAATACTTTTTGGAAATTATTTTGGCCTCGTAAAAACCTTATTGCGTATGTATCCGTAATGAGAAATTTATTCCTAATGGAACACATTTTCCAATCAAACTGTAATTTGATTGGATTTTTTTATTCCGGATTTTCCTTGCTTTAGAGAACATTAGTGGCTGAGATTTGAAAGGTCAAACTGAAATTGCACATTATTAGACCATGATGCAACAATAATTAATTTTGACTATCGATGAATCGCAATGAAAAAGTAAGATTTATAACTTCAGTTCTGTAAACTTATACTCTTTTTTAATTCAAACGTGAGTTTTCCGATAGAAGTACCAATTAGGATTAATGTAATTCTACTCTGTCGATCAATGAAAACTTTGGAGATGTTGCGAAACATGTACTGTAATTATAAGTCAAGTGTTTTTTCAGCGTAGTTCCGTTCATAAAAGACCGGTCCGTTGATGTGTGACGCATTGCTTAGACCCTTGGAAGTGTTGGTTAAAACGCGTTAATTACACTCTGCTGTTCAAAAAGAAGGCATCTAGCGAGAATTGAATCTTGATGAAAAACTCGACCTCCGCATGTCCACATGTATATTCATCTGCTGACTTGACATGCCAAAGTATAGGCTTTGAATTGAAGATAAACCAATGATAGGTTGCTGATTGGTGCGGAACGTGTAACATAAAAATGGCAAATGGTGAAAATTGTAAATCAAAGAATCCTCGTGCACAATGTTTTCCGATGAGAATTGTGTTTGAGTTATGTATCGCTCAAAATGGAAATCGTCATTCTTTTCAACGAAATAAAATGGACAAAAATAAACTAATGTGATGACACTGTGAACTATTAAATGCTACGCTCAGATCGGCCTACTTTCCCGTGTGTAATCGAAGACGTTTTATCTTCTTTTCCAATATGCAAATAGCATATG
>JABFQD010001647.1:0-17578 GCA_022817045.1 Psix sp. ZL-2020 | reverse complement strand
ATAGACAAAATAAGAAATCTTGTTTAAATAAGAAAAACTCATCATTTTTTATGGTACATCATATTGTCTTTAAAAGATGGACACTTAACAACTACTTGAACTATTGATGCATTTTGATGTATCTTCAGAATTACTAGTTTCATCATCCCATAAAAAACCGAGAACTAACAATAACAATAGCAATAAAAGCTAAATTCCATAAAGTCTCACTTAAGTGAATAATTTTAATTTCCTCGTTTTTAAAACAATTATATCTTATTATCTCTTTGTTATAATTATACTTCAATCTATCTAACGACCGTAAAATTAAAAAAATTACAATAATAGACTGATATTTTTCCAGTTAAACAGTGAATCCGCGCTCATGCACTGCTCGCGAAACTTTAACAATAAAATTAATATTATTACAATCCTGACATTTTTCCGCGTCCAATTATTCTCTTGATTACGTAAACTTGCAGTGTGTATCGGTAAACAAGTCGTAAATTTGTACACACGTAACCGTCACAATCACTTTTTAATTGTAAATATAAATTGTCCGGCAGGTAAACGTATCTCGTTATTTCATATTTTTGTTCAAATCACAGCTCATCATGATCGTGTCTAAAATACGCCATTATCGAAATATTATGACAGTAACATCGAGGTAGTTGAAAAGAGCGTGGTTCTAAGTGACGGTAATTAACATAAACGCAAAGATTTTTCGCGCGCAGTACGTAGCGCTCTAGGCATCTATTTTTAGAGGCCGAGTCACGTCAACCGGTCTCCCATAAAGTCTTTACGCACAACGACGAACGCGCAAGCGCAACTTAATACGTGAGCACTTCAACACTTATAAAAAAGACAGTCGACACTTCCTTGTTTTTGCTAAATCAGCACACTAAGGCGCAGCACAAAAAATATCCTAATAAATATATTTTATATTGATTTTATATTACGACTTATATCGTTGAAAAATTGTCAATAACATCCGTAGGTAATTATTTTCTTTTTGGCTTGAGTAGAATTGTATTGCGAAAAATATGTTTGTCACATGCACGTGTTAAAGCAATTTTTCTGTCACGGTAATTACACATACTTGAAATTAGAACCGATTGAACACAACTTACCTGGTTATCTACTTTCATTTGAGATAGTTAGATGTGATTCGTTATTAGCAAACGTTCGTGACAATGATTGCGTGTGTGAGAATTTGAATTGTTGCTGGAACTCGCATGCGACTTTATTTAACGTTGTGAGAATTCTTTCTGATTTTATGAAAATAAGCTATTTGAGTGACAAATTGTTGTAAACTCTTTTTACAATGTGTATTTATCGAACGTATATTTTATTACTGTTTATATGCTATTAAGCAGAATAAATTTAAATTAAAAATGATATTAAAACAAATATGAATTCATGATGCGTATCAAAACGTGGGCTGAAAATTAATCTCTTTTTTATCACTTTTGACAAATATAATATGTAGTGTTCTTTTGATATTATATAGCAATGTATTTATCAATATATTTTGAATAAACTAAAAATAGCAGCGGATCAAAAAATCTATTTTCGTGGGCCTATTGTAGAATATAGAAACTTAAAAAGCGAGAATTTTTTTTCTGCTGAAGATTACACCGAAGTAATCATTTTCACGTTAAACAAGTTGACTAAGCAAATAACATTCACCAATAAAACATTTCCACTCGTAAATCAATCTATTTCTAACGATATTATTTTTTTCATCAGATTAAAAAATCCACATAGTCATAATAAAACTTTGAGATATGTTTCACCTGTATATGGTGTGGTCATTTATATATCTGTTATGATGAAAATCGTTGGAAAAAAACTTCACTGTCAGCCTTGAATTTTTTTCCCAAGAGATGTGTGAACTTGAAAGATACTATAACTTATGAATACTTATTTCTTATTCTACGTCATCTGTGTTTACGAAATGAGAAATGATGTCTTCGCACGTTTATATCCAACAAACTTGAATTACGAAAGTAAACAGTTAAGAAAATGATTACGTGAAAATCTTTCATGCAAAAATAAATATTTTATTTCTTAATGCGAGTAGGACAAATGATTAAAATCTAATAAATAGAATAAAAGAATTGTTCATCAAAGAAATTTTGAAATATTTTTCAAATTGCGAACAAATAAAAATAACACAGATAAAAATGTTATTTGACCTTTAATAAATTTACCGTAAAAAATTTCGTATGGAAAGTTGTTATCCAAATAAAAATTCGTACTTCGTTTCGTGATTCGTGCTTCGTTTTTTCCAAGTTTTTGTAGAGTCGTATCTCACGTGTTTTGGACTTCCAAACGTGTCTTTTGCGACGACCCTGAGGAACGCGTTCCTTGTCCTAACCCCCCCCCCCCACTTCTGTACGCGCTGTCTAGCTGTCAAGAACGTAAATCCACCTGGTGACGACTACCGCGAGATTAAAGCGAGGAAGAAGAGAAGAGGAAGCTAACAGAGAGAAAAAAATTAAAAATAGTTACGTGCGAAAAAAATACAGCCGGGTCCTTTTAAGAGCGGTTATATTTATCGACGCAATATTTGCTTGGACAATGCATGCATTTGTTTAATTTGTTAAATGTTAATTTCATATAATTTTTTCCGCAAACAACACCTGAGAGTCATGTTGGAACGCGAGAAACGTCAACCAAATGATCCTGCAAATACCGGCAGCGACGCACACACGTGGAGTTCTTTTTGTTCTGTGTCAACAGTTACCCCACTTGGAAAGCTCATGGTCTAATTAAGAGATCGCGCAAGAGTCTGAGATAAATGTGAGAAATCAAAGCAAATGGTGCTCGTATTTAGAACGCAAAGTTGTAGTTATGCTCGCATTTCATTTCCTCAGATATGAATTTTTCCGCTTGGAGAACTTGATTAACGTTGGATCAACAACTTATAGCTAGTAGTCTGGAGTACATAGCAACTCCGTCAGCATCCGACTACCGGAATGTCCTTTCCATTCTTGTTATCGGTGAACCCTTCACGCCCTGTCGAGCTCGGAAACGAGGACATTTCTGCGTTATTCAATCGACGTGGGACAAAATCGAATTAACCTTCGAGACATTTATCGAATCCAAATCTCCGACGTGAAAGACAGAGAGGGAGAGTGAGTGGCATATGTCGTGGCCGTGAAATGAACAAAGAGAGAGTGATGAAAACAGGTAAGGACAGGTGGTGCTAGATACGCGCGTGCGCTGGTGTATCTCTATCTCTCGAAAAGTTATTTATCATCGCGTTTGCGTCGCATTCAGACGAAGAATAACAATTAGCCTCGGCATCGACGTGCTGACGAGAATATTTACTTATCTCGACTCGACTACATCGCGAGACGTGTCGCGAATGAATAAAAATGATTGTTACGCGCAAACCTAGCCAGACACCTTTTACGGCACATTTCGTAAGAACAGCTTTAAGTCCAGAAATCAGAGATCGGTAATTATAAGCCAATCGCCGACGAGTTTATCCAAACAGAAAAGATACACAAATCTACAAATTCAGCAGAATTTTAAATAGAATTCTATAAATCCAACTAGATTCTAAAAACTTTCCCCGTGATTTACATCAGAAACCTATCTGTCAATAATTTTATGTATACATTTTTTGCATTATACGATTTACTTAACAAATTCAGGGACTTGACATCTGAAAAGTGCACTATCAAGAGTGTATGCAAATAGCATAAGTTGGCACGCGTCGTTATAGATAGTCGACGGGGTTTTGGAAGAGACGATTTTTTTGTCTCGCGAGAAATCAAAACTCGGGGTGATTCAAAATCGTTATCCATAGCTTCCGGGTGGACGACCCGTTCGCGAAGAAGAAGAGGACGCAATAATATTATGCGAGATTCCCTAGTGGTCCGGTGCTGAATGTGAGAGTGCTCGTACCCGTAGAAAGCCGCTAACCCACTTGTTCTCCGTATACTAATGAGAATGAAAATGAGATGGCAGTGCGTTTATTTTAATTCTTTCAGGTGCAGGGACCTGCAACTTGTTTTTTAGCTGCGGCAAATACAGGTGCAGCAATTTGGTTTTAGAATGAACACGGAATAACTAGAATTCGGTTAAAGGATGAGTCGAACTGATTTCAGAATTACCGTTGTATTTCACGAGATATTCGTTTGCTCAGTGACGGTTACAGCATGATTAATATTCCGATCGATGGATTCAACGAACGTTCGAAGAAAATGCGAATCGCACGGCTATGAAGAAGATGCGCCTAGTGCGAGAAAGGAAAAGGGATGGTAAAAAACGGTTGAGAAAAAGTCTCTGTTTCGCGTAACGCGACGGCTGCTTCTTTGCTTAACAATGGTAGGAGCGAGCACATGAGAATCACACGGGGTAGCAGCTCGAAGAGATAGACGAATGCTTTTTACGTATGCACGATTGTCTCGTTGCAGGAAGGAAATCGGGTGAAGAGGAGGGAAAGGGTTTTTATGCTCCAGCACACAACGCGGAGAAGACCATCTATCTCAGGGGTGTGATCTTTTTCCCCTCCATGGCTACGGGACTATCAGACCATGGGGGTCACAATGGTTTGCATATACTTTCCCAGAGGGATGACACCGCGGCGCTATACCTGGACCTTTAAACACACATCGGCGTGTAAAAGGATAACGTATGGAGATCTATGCAAAATCGCGTTTACCTGCGCGCAAGGATGTATCCGCATAAAGGGTGCCATCCTAGGCTATTGTTCCAGATCGAAGAAAAAGGAAGGGTTGCTTACGGCCACCCTTAAATTTAAATATATGCAGGCAGTGGCGATGAAGCGACATCACTGACGTCCCCTGAATGAGATAGAGCGAAGTATATTCAAATGCACGCATTACCTGAGAGATCTTCCTATTCAAACATTCGAACTGAACCCCGATCATCGAAGATTTATAATAATGGTGAGACGCGATCTGGCTCGCCACCAACAAATACTGTGGGAAAATTACTGCACCTATTACGCGAGGACAAGCGAGCCTATGGGCCGTTTGCAAATTCGACGTTACATCTTTCTAGCAGATAGCTTCGGGAATTTCAAACCATGTGCCCTGCGAGGCCTAATTCGTAAAATACACTTATTTGATTTGGACAAAAAACCGTGCCTAATTTGTTACGTTTTTTCTTCCGTAATTGTGTGGTCGGTATCATAGCAAAGGCTGGATAATTAATACCCCGAAATATTTGATTTATTTCTTTGCAGAGACCTAGCTATTAACTCAAATGATGGCGTAGAAAACAATTTGGGCAAAATGTCCAATAAATGTTTCTGAAAAAATGAATACGGTTCAAAGAAAAATTTAATAAACCACAATATTGGATCTCACGTAAGCATTTAGTGGGAATCTGAGTCGAAAATATGTTTTGCCCGGGGGAACGCACAATCGGCGTCCAACAGGGCACGCGACTACATGTTAATGTCTCATCCTTGAGTGATAATTAGGTGAGGAGGTTTAAGGTCAGCCCTGGCGTGTCGTCGTATCGAAAATTAATGCAACGCACCACGGGGATAGCGGCCGCTCAGACATAATATGTAAATCGGTCGGTTCGAGCGCAGCAACAACAACACCAACAAACAAGGAAGAGGATCGCTCTTCCTCTCGGCACCCCTGAAAAAGGACCATAATGCAGCATGGTACACTCGTTTGTTTTGCCCTTTCTCTTTCCTCGGACTCTTCTCTGGCATATCGGCTCGCGTGCGTTTCTCCTTGTCCTTCTCGGACGCGCTCTTCCGACAGATAAATAATTCATCGAGTCTGCATGCTTTATGACGATTATGCTAATCCTAACGTGAACCTGTTACCTTTGCCGCGAAACCCAACGCCTGCACGGGCCACTGAATGAATGACCACACGTATGACTTGGCATCAGAAGCTCAACTCCTCGACACCTCCTCCTTTTTCTTCGGGCGGCATCAATGAGAGGCGAATAAACTCATTCATTCGGATAATTTGGTCATTTGCATTTCCCATCGCTCCCACTTTTTACGTCTCCGCTTATAATCAAATTATTCATGCCTCGGGCGTTTTGCAATGTAAATAGACGCTACCACGAATTCGCCTATCGTTTCCACTGATTAGAGTGAATCGCTTCTTTTAGCGAAGTGAGTGGGTACCCGCGTAATACTTATAACGGGCACTTATTTTACGCGCTTATGCCATTCACAGAAAAACGAAAAAGAGGTCTCGCGCGAGCCACGCGAATGCGCACATTCCTGACAGTCGGAGGAGTCGCCGACTGGATCTAACCGTTAACGTACACACGCTATCCAACGCTCTTCTGAACAATTTATTAGATAGTCTCGGATAAACGTCGATGCTAATAACACTCGCTCACAAGACGCGTCCAACCTGAGATAACGCAACGTCAGGAGGTTCCGGGTCTCCTCTTTAGGCCCAGCTTTATTGAAACATGTCTCAAGTCTCGATGACTTCTTCGACCCACACAATCGTCTTGCTTCGAAGGTATACCCAGTTGTTGGTTGCTCAATGCAGATTAATTACGTGACGCCGGATTTGCTTCTATTGTCCGCGAATGTAACACCCAGGTGAAAGTGAAAAAGGTCACTGCAAACCGGAATAATTTAATGCGCCATCCTCCAAAGTCATGTTAACTTCGAAATTTAGGTCTTTACCTGAGACCTATTTCTTTATGGTGAAAGACGTAATGGCGTAAAAAGGAATGTGTTTGGGGTCGATGCTCGACAAAGAAGAAAAGGCTCGTACGTCCGTCATCGTTTGGAGTGGGTCAGCAGTTTCCCAAAATGCGATAAGTAGGCGCCGACTGGCACCTTGCTTACACCTGTTGTCTACATCGGGGCCCAAATCGATATATCTCTAACGACGGCTAAGATATATCAGTTAAGATATATTGGCGCCACATTCAAACATTGCTGTAGAAAAGTGCTTTTCCCAGCGGCTCAGCGTCAATAAATTTCTCGTTTACTAAGAACTGCCTTAACTTCCGACGAAACACGAATTAATGTCCGTCTGGGGTGACGTTTTCGTCGCTTTGTTCGAACAATGCGCCGCATCAATAGCAGATACTTGATTCCGCCGATCAGTTTGATTTGATCAATGCGCAGGACTAACCCTTGTTCTGGGGTTTTCTGACACAACAGGTAGAGCAGGTAGATTTGATCCTGGAGCACCTCGCGCTTGCAACACTTGGTCCCTATAATTCTATCCCTCTCCTGCAACGGCTTCTTTTATTGAACGTTTCTTTTAATGAGGGCACTGACTTGAAGTATGACGAAGACAGAATATCTAAGGGTGATTCTCCAATGAGTTAATACGTATTCTTTTATTATGCAATATGCGAAAGAACCAGACCTGCGCGCGCTCGGCAACCGTTTAAGCAAATTTTTCACTGTTATTCAAACGAGGGGCTAACCGAAATCGACGCCCAGTCGCTTTTCTATGGATCCTTAATATATGCACATATCGAACGTCCTCTGCTTCGATCAGTGCAACCCTAAGAAAAACCCTTTCTGCACGCTCGCGTTACATCTCAACGGTTTTTCGTTGTTCGATAAATTTTCGTTAAAAGTAAATGTTCGATTGTCATTTGATCTAAATGGGAGTGCATTTTGTTGCTCAATTTGTAGTTTAATCTGCAACACATTATTCGTCCTTCCGAATTTGTCCGACAGTGGCTTTCTCATGCAGCAAACAAGTACTATTAATCATTACTTATCTATCCGTAATGCTGTTTTAATAATGAATGTACAGAGGATACAGAAAAATTCATGGCCGTACCAACTATGGATAAATTGTAATATGGAATTGCAAGATATAATTTGGTCAAGTGGATCACATTCCTTCGTTATCTTTAATGGTGTTCATTTAATTAAGTTTCCACGACAATTTTCTAGCTTTTACGCAACGATTCGACAGTAGATTTCATAAAAGTTCACAGTAATGTAGTTTGAACTGCATATAGTTAATTTCTCCTTTGCTGCAAAAGCAAAGACAGTACACTGTTGTATTTGTGTTTACGAAGTAAATTACAATAATTGAATACTCAGTTCTGCATGCTTCTGACTTGTACTATGTTCAAGGTAAACATAGTTAAGCGCCATAACTGCGTAGCCAAAAAAAAATTAACTCGAGTAACAACACTTTGGTAGTTGATTGACCCTTAACCGGAACAAATACAATGATCTGTACTGAATACGTGGAGACGATGCGAATGATCCGAGAAGACTCGAATTATGAATTGCAAATGGAGAGAAAAATGCGGAAGATAATAGTGCGACGGAAGGAAAAACGTGTTCCGTATTGTTACTGCTGTTAAATATTCAAGCTGTTGTCCTAGAGCCGGTGGATATTCTGTTTGTTGACTGTTGGAGCGGGCGCGGTTTTTAAACGGTGTAACTGCACATCGTACATGTGCATAATTTGCGTAGATAAGTTATCAAGTCTTGAATTGGACAAATATTTGATCAACAAGTTAACTTTGAATATTTACTTCGGACCGACCGATTAAGCCACCCAAACGGAAAAACATCTTGACTTAGCGCCCGATTACGCAGAATTAATCAACCTTTTTTCTAGCTCGTGAGATGATCAAACGAGAATGGAGGGTCCAGTAAATTGGGAAGGATTGGTGACGAAATTGGAAACAGGATACTTGGACTCGGCAATCCGAGAGAGATAGAAACAGAGAGGCTGATCGTGGCAACATATGATACTCGGTTTGGCTAGAAATATACCAACATAAACTAGCCGAGAACGATCCGCTCAGGCTTCCATGTCTACATTATTTGTTCGCCCCAAGTTCTATTTTGACGCTCCGACTATTTAAACGAACGTGTTCTGCAGAGCCTACCTCGTTCGAGGGTTACCAGGAATTTCGAACCATTGTTCAGGTGGACCTATGTTTTCGATTATGCCAATAACGCCGTCTGATTGGACTCACCGATTGAACGGTTGACTTTCCGAATGCGTCACCGACGGCTCTTAAACAATAGGAAAAAATGTCGAAATTTATGCTACGTGGACTCAGGATTACGTTACCAAACCACTTAAGCTTTCAGATAAAGAATTGCGCAAGCTATTTTCCTTCTCCACATTTTTATGCTGAGATTACCGTTTATATTTCAGTTTGACACTTTTCATCGCCGTGGCTGTCTAATGGAGCTATAAAATTATTATCCGATACTCAAGGGCACCTAATAGCTATACTTCAAGTGATGGCGTAAAACTTACGTTATCTCGTCGGAAAGGTAGGTCGGAAAATCAACGTTTTCTGAATAGCAATAACGGATCTACGTTTTTATAATTTGTCTCGTTCTCATTGAAGAAAGAATGTCATAGTTTCCAAAGTTTTAAAACGTTGACTTGAAAGATTGCAATACAAGCGGGACAACCAAAGTACATTGCTGAATATTTCTTTAGATAACAAATACGCAGAAATGGGAATTTCACATCTATGACAAAGCGGGGCATTTCCGGCGACTTTGGTATGCCGGGGTTGAGAATAAAAAATGCCGATATAGCGTCGGGGAATGCTCGTGGCTAGAGGCGAAGTTAGCTTCTCGAGTCCGGTCCCTGGCGTACGAACTGGCGTTTATAAAGAACAGTCAAAAACGAGGCACAAAAATCGAGTGTAGTCGTCGTCGTTGGCAGCATTTAAAAAACCAGTTATGCGACGGCCCGACGTGTCGAGCAAACAGCAAAAGAGCAAGCGCGTGGGCCGCACGGGTCCGGGTCTTTTGGAAGCTGGCTCCAGCAAGAGAGCCGACCCTCGAGACGCTGGTCTCCGTCTCGTCGGATTTTCATCGTCATCTACCTTCTCATTTTTTAAAGATGACGTCACCATGCCACTGGACAGATTACCGAGCTAGGTGCACCCAAAATTATGCAAATACGATGCAAATCAGGGCACGTCGTGACGCTAATCCGCGTCACAATATTGGAGGTAATTGGCCGAAAGTGCGGTGACACCTCGTTTTTTTCACTTTCGACCTGACCCAGCTGTTGACAAAATAATTTGCAAGTTTTTGCTTGTTGCTACATCAATTATTCAATTCATTGATATGAAAACATTTTGTTAATAATTTATCAATCTGAAATGATCGTGAGATATTTATGTTTTTATTCAATATTTACTTTTGTTGCAATGTCGCTGAATTTTAGATCGTTTTTACTAAAAAATGTTAGCTGGCAAAAAATGAGTTCAAATGAACATAAATATTTTGAATTGTAAACCATTTTTTTACTGTCTGTGCTATTTCTTACAAATTGAGTTTTTGAGTATTTTGCAACTTCATTTCTTTAAGACTTAGAACAGACTAAATAACACTGTTTTTTTGAAAAGTTAGTAGTAATTAAAATATCAGAGTTTTAATAACTATGTAGGTTCGGTTGACAAAAAAGCCGCGTCTGTGAAATCAGGAGATGGCGCGGTCAACAAGGTTGATGAATGACTAGCGTTCAAGAAGTGCTCCGCGCAAAGTTATCTGCGTAATCTGAGAGTCGGGTCCTTCTGTCTCAGCACGGATCTCGGAGTGCGCTTTTATCGTGGCGTCAAGGGCGAGGTCAGGGCGACGGTTTGCCGTCACATCATTGGACCAGTCTTGTCGCGAAAACTTGTACAGAGCTAATCGGCAGAGACACTTGCTGTGGAATTTGATCTTTCAAAACTGTATTCTCATTTCGTATTACGTCACGATTGCTCAATTCCAGCAATCGTTTGGCCCTGAAAGCTCGACTTAGCGGGTAAACAGCGCTCTTGTCTAAGTCCTTGACCCACTGGAGCGTACCATTTTCTCATTTGACATTATCCTCCGAGGTCTTGCAATGACTCTCTGGCGCAAGTTCTCTGGCGGAGCGTCCCAATATCACGCGTATGTCGCAACCAGCAGGCTCGCGAAAAAAAGAGCGCGCGTTTCTCTCGGAACGAGAGCGTTCGCTGTTCGTGACTCGTGACTTGCGTGTCGATGCAAACGATTTTGGTCGGGACGCAGCTTGCTCTGAGATGGCCGTTCTGCGAGAGTGCGAGTGACGCTTTATTTGACTTCAGAGAAGCGCATTTTTATTCATAAAGCCGGCAGCCTTTTGGCTCGAAAATTTTCAGTGTTTCATCTTTTTCACCAGCGGTTGAAAAAGCAGACTAGTCATCGCGGTTTCGTGCACGCATTTTTCAACTACGACGCTCTGTCCGTTCGAGTTGAACCGCTTGGCGAAAAAAGCAAATATTTCGAAGTGTCTACGGTGGCGCAAGATAAAGAACAAATTCAAACGGCCGTTTATCGTGTTAACTTCATTGCCCCAATTACCTCCCGGTCATAGACAAGGGCAGACATATCATTATAGGAAACAGGTGGTTGTGCAGGCTTTCATCACACGCCGATGACATTACGCGCGGATAAGACAATTTGACGGACCAGGTGTTTCTGGGCAATTTCTTTTTTAGACCTTATCCTCGTCTTCATTAATTTGATGACACGTTTGATATTTATATGCTACATTATTAGACTAGTTTTTTAGACTCTAAACGTATAATTTAATCATAGTCTGTGGCTAATTTAAGTATACATTAATGTTTGCTGAAATCATAGTTGTCGGAGTGATCATTTTTAAACTTATATAACCTGAGACAAAAACAATTAATTGAACGTTATATTAAATTAATGATTGTAATTATATTTAACAATTTGGAAACATTTTTCTTCCAGATACTTACTGCACAATCTCGTAAGGTGCGAAAAACAAAAAAGAATAGCTCCTATAAGAATGAACTGTATTCTTCTCTATCGATCTGTAAGTAAGAAGCTGCTGGTTGTAGGGAAGCCTGTAAACCCTGTTAAAGTCTTGAGCTGGACAGATGTTTGCAGCTTCCCCCAAGGACCCCCTTGGATATTACAAAATTCTCACGACGCGATTCGAAACCTGTCTTCGTGGTCGAGAGCATCGGGATGTTGCGTAACGCATCATCTAAATTTTGCAATTATTTACAAAAAAAGGAAAAACTGTGGGCAATGACAGAAACAAAATCTAATAGACAAAACGAAAAGAGCTAATCATTAAAGCAATCACATGCATGAAATATTAATCTTCAATTACCTCATTGTTTAATGATTTAGAAATCTCGAGTTTCATAACGACGTCATGGCGACTTTTTTCATTACGTGATTTCATTTGTGAGCATAAAAAAGTGGTGGCGCGATTTTTTCCCCGATCGATCGGAGCCGCCTAGTTGATTCCGAGCAAAAAATGTACTTCTCGCTGCGGCGAAACGACTTTTGGAAAGGTTGGACAGGTTTTCGCTACCCGTTAGTCGACATTGTGCGGAGGCAGGCGGGCTGGGCTTTTAGATTTTAAGGAGATTACGGGCCGCGTTTGACCTACGCTCCTCCGACCGGTTCATTAGATTTCTCGAAATGAGAAATAACGTTGCTCCGCGCTCGTCCCTCACGTCCCCGAGATTTATCAGCCACGTAAGAGAATAGAGGCTCCACGTAGGAGCCTAGAAAACACGTGTCACAAGAAAATTTTTAAACAATGAAACGCGTTGATTCGCCCATCCCGACTTGCATTCCAGCACTCTTCGAGGAATTCGCTCGGCTTTCTTGGACTTTTAATGATTTTTGTTTTTTGGTTCGATGTAAACCGTCCACCTTTCGTGATTTAGTTTTCTGCCTACCTGATTAATGAAAAAAGTTCTTATAAAAAAAAGTCAAGTATAAACAAAAAAGGAGAAGGAAAAAAGGACGCCGAATCACAGAAAATTAATGAAAGCAAAGTAAACACGACTGTTACTTGTTTTTCTTTTTTCCCTTTCGACGTACTACTTGTGTTGATCCGACATAATTAAAGTATCATTAGATCAGTAACGAAACGAATCGAGCAAGAAAAGTATATTTGGAGCTAATTCTACAGTAATTATATATAATCGTTCGGAAAGGAATTGGAACGAATCAATCATCGGAGGAAAAAAAGTTGAGCGCAGCAGACGCTGATTTATCGAAATTTGCTGTTTGGTATATCTCTGATAAAAAATGCTGTTTAATTATTGTTGTGTCTGTCTAGTTTATCGGTGACGTAAGATTTTCCGTCGCTTTTGAATTTTGAAGAGGCGAAAATAGATTCGAATCGCGCTTTGCGCTGGTTGTTTCAGCGGGAAAAAATTTCGATGAAAAAAAACTTGAATCGTTGAGATTTTATCGCTTCCATGACAATGAAAAATGACTTCGTAATAAAGTTATAAAGACGCAGTCCGCGGGTTACAAGTTGATCACTTTTTCGGTTTGTTTAGTTATTAGAAGCGGCTTTTCAAACTCACTACAGCATGAAAGCATTATAAAAAGTGCAACATAACAGCCTGTTTACAAAGATACATGCACCCATTTACAAGAAGGTTATGCAAAAAAATCAAGTAAAAAACGAAATCTTGCCAGGCGCCTACTAAGTGTTTGACGTCAGTGGTGTACAGACTTGTGGTGCAATCTTTCAATCTTCTTTTATTGTGCGATTCCAACGCTAAGGTGAAATGCAGTTAATAAAGTTCTTTTTTCATTCATTTTTTCAATTAGCAATAAATTTCTTACAGATAAAAGTTTTGACTACTTCTATTAGTGGCGTGTCATTTGGGATAAGAAAAATGACAACATTTATATGGGATAGTGAGGAAATTTTGCTTGTCTTTATTATCTATTAATAGATTGTCAAATGAGAATAATTATGTATTTAATTAAATACTTTTGATTCCATTGTAGTTTGTGTTGGATAAATAATGACTTTTTAACTTTGAATGTATTTCATGTAATCAAGTCATAAATCTTCTTGGCATTATATGTAATGAAGCAAGAGAACTCGACTGTCACTGATACAGCAACAAATTCATTCTTATTTTACAGTAGGATAACACAAGTTTGCTTCAGGTTCATTCATTTACACTGCATTCTTGATATGCTTCATAAGCGACGCCGGTATATCATGTGTCACTACGTATCAGATACCATGTTAAACTTTATAATTCAGTATCATTAAACGGATATGATACTAATTGCATTCCAAATATCTAATATACATTTAATTTTCAACTTCAACACTCTTCGTGTTGACAACTACACTGTTCAATCACTTTATTCTATATTTATTAGTGTAAAAATGTCCATTTTAAATGCAATAATAAAATGCCTTTATTTTCGCAGAGAATTTTTGATTGATTGAAATATTGAAACAATCAGTAAAACGAGTAAAAATTATGTACTTCTATATATAATGTAATAATTTATATATAACATAAAAATATACTAATTTCTCTCGTATTCAAGATAATAAATTGACGAAAATGTTCCAAATGTTCCATAAATTTCATGATATATAATTTAAAAAAATTGTATATATATAATTTCAAGTAAGTAATTTTATTTCAAGCAAAAATTAGATGCGTATTATGAATGATTATAAAACAAAAGTAACATACATCATTCATATACATTTTTATCTACACATATTCACCATTTCTACATTATTCAATAATAATTTACGATATATGATGTGTCTATTTATTCAAAGTTATGCGTTCATTCAATATTAAGTTGATATTTAATTATATTTTCTATTCTATAGTTTTTTGTTAATTTGTATGGTTTGTTAATTTAGGATTCGTTAAAAACTAAACAAAAATGAATATATTTTACAATTGTTTTCAAAGTCATGTAATCTATATACTACTAGAGAAATACTGACAAAAATAATCGTTTTTGCACGGTAACCAGGGGCAATTTCGTAGCACGGTAAAATTCTCGTTAATTACTCAATTTTTTTTTAATGATTTCACAACAAATATTCGTATGTAACGGGAATTTTTACCGTGTTGCGAAATTGCCCCTGGTAACTGTGCAAAAACAGTCATTTTTGTCTACACTTTTCCTTCAGTGTAAAGTCTGTAATAAATTGTAGTTCATATATTAATTTAAATTGTTAATTGATTAAAATAGAAATAAAGATAATTTATAAAAATGCAGTTTGACATGATATTCCATCGTCGGTTCTTTATTCCAACTGATTCACCTGACCATTTTTCGGTCAAAGGCGGACTAATAGGTATTTCTCTTAAAGTTTTCATGTGACAAACGTTAATTCTTAGTGAAACGAAACAAGTAAACCGAGTGGAGCGGTCATACTACGTATACTATACGGCACTCGACACGCCATTCACCGAGCCCCTATGAATGAACCGAACGAACACACAATACCAACTTTATACACGCGCTGGCGTAACACAAGCCAAGTTTGTCCGGAGAATGGCGACGCGAGAGCAACAGAGATCAACCGAGAGTGGCCGTCGCAGAACGAAACACCTAAGAAAGATATCTCTTGTACGTTGTCTTAAATATATGCAAGCCTTTACGTCGATCGTGTGTGGCCGCACATTGTGTTATTATTCAATACTGATGGAGTAATTGATCTCCGCGTACTTCAGCACGAACGTCGCACACGACTGAGCTTCTTGATGCTATATCATTTATATGTCTTGAACCGATATTTTTAATTATCATCAGTCTAGATTTAAAACGAGAGAAGGTTTCTTTTTTAATTGATCTATATATTACAACGAATTTTTATGCGACCCGTATTATGTATTCCAAAAAATACACGACACGTTTTGTTTTGTTAAATATTTGATATGACGGCTGTGAAAAATGACACAATCCGTTTTTAATGTTGAATGAATTGGAGTCGCGTTCCTGGATTTTTCGAATAGTTGGATGAATTATTTATTGCGATGCACATTAAATGGTTATTGAACGAGCGATTGTTGCAAAAATATTAACCGAAGCGATTTACAATGACGCCACGTTTTTTCATCGCACTTATACATATAATTATATTGAGGCTCAATGAGTCATTATAGTTTCGAAGTTATTTATTAACGTAATTTTGGTTTTGGCATAAAATGATATGATTCATCCATAACATTAAGACAAAAGCTCGTCCAATCCGTTATTATGTTTATTTTGAGTATTTTTCTATTATCTTATTTAGGATTCAAAGAAATATAGTTTTCTATCATACAATAAGAACAAAATTGAATCTATATTGTGATCATTCAGATGTTAAGAAAATGTTATTTACATTAATTTTTACTATGTTTTTCGTTATACAGAATCTGGTCTGGTCGAACCTGACTTCATCGAAGTAGATCTGATACGGTATGGCTTGACTGGCGACTCGGTCCCAACCTGTTAAATATGGCTTGAGGTTTCGGTAATTTCGAACACAAGGAAAATCTTGAGATCTAATCAGACGTGAACATTTTTTTATGCTTGCGCCTTAGCCGTATATTTTTTAGGTTTTGAGTTTTGATTTCACCGTTAGATTCTCAATGCTATTTTTGAATTATGAGCTGTTATGTTGAAACTCGGGATTCGTATCACGTCCACTTCGAAATATTTTTTATTCTTCATGAAGAGGACGAAGATAAATATCTTGTCTAATAAAAATGTCGGTGTTTGATTTTTTATGCCCAACGACACACGAATTACAAGATGTAATTTTATTTACTTTAGAATCATTTTCATCTCTCAAATAAAAAACTTCATATCAAAATCGAAGTACCAAACTCAAATCTGCGATGCCTTTTAATTATGTATATATAATTATTCGATTATGCAAAATGTAAAATTTAAATTGATCTATTCTGACGCTTATTTCCCGACACATTTTAAAGCGAGGTATAACTTCCTGCGGAAGTTAAATATGCAAAACATTGTGCATTTCTTGGCCGATTCAGATTCAAATATCAGTGCAGTCACCCTGCATCCGAGCGCCACGTTGCCAGCTGAGCCATTTCGAAACCCGACAACAGGTATGCAGTGTGTTAAAATGACTTTGCGCTCGCGCGTTCGAATCGACGGGTGTTTGGTAGTGAGTATGTGTCGTGTGTGAGCGTACCTGGACCCACTGCCTCGGGTCCACCATCACCTGTTCTCCCTTTTCAACTTATCGCTATCTCACGATGAACCACAAAATATCCGATAATTCTGATACTTTGGATTGTGTATCCTCCCGCGAAACTTGCGACGTTCTTCACATTACTCACATTTCGTTCGGTATAGACACGAAAAAAAATTCGTGTCGTCAGGTGCATATCAACATTCAAAAGAGAAATAAATTACACCTAAAAAGTTATTACGATGCATGAATTGTCATGCTTATTATTATTCAGATAAGCATTTTTGTTTTTAGGTTTATTTATAGGGATCGCAATTTTAAGCAATGCACGAGCGTTATAAAAAAATGTTGAATTTCCAATATAAAAAATGTATCGCTTTTATAGTTTGTTATATTCGTGTAATGATATTCTTTATTCTATTCAAATGAAATAAATAATTTATATCAAAATTAGTAGACGAGTTTTTCGAAAATCATGTACGACTGTAATAGTAAAATTGTTATTTCACTATTGTTATTAGACTGTAAAATAATAGTTTTATAAATCTATTCACTGGGACATATACCGAAATGAAGACCCATTTCTTTTTGTCTGCAACTCGATGTGGAAATCGGACGATGGTGTAACAGGTTCGTCACATGCTAGTAGTTTCCTTTTCTATTACTTTTGG
>JABFQD010001646.1:0-17583 GCA_022817045.1 Psix sp. ZL-2020 | reverse complement strand
TATGTGCAACATAATTTTAGACACAAATGAAAACATAACATGTTTTCATACATGCAACAATTATTCATTGTATATAAAGCAATTATTTATAGTTTTATATTAATTTATAGGTAGAATGTTATGATGTTAAAAATGCATATGACATATATAAATATATTACGTATATATGTCTTTGCTCGGATACAACTTTTTCATTTAACGCTATAATTTTGTTCTAAATTTGAACGAAACATTTTCGAACTAACTGAAGTGGGCAACAATTAAACACCGTCTTTTCGACAGTAAGGGTCGAATAAAATGAATATGAAATTCGGGAGCGTAATTTGAGTGCGGTACAAGCAACATTTAGAGAACAAGTTGCATTAATTCATTAAACATCTCCGCTTTGTAATTTAGCAAATTGTTTGAAATGCGAAGCATCATCACATACACACGCCGGAAGTTACAATCTAAGTCGTGTCGATCGTCGACCAGCTGTACATTCGCTTGCATTCTGCAGAGAAGTAACATTCCAGAGCCTAGGAGAAAAGACAATTCTATTTCCCAGCGTTTCACGTTTTATGAACATATTAAAAATCTAATAAGGATCATCCAGTTTGAAACGTCACTAAAAAAGGGCTATTTGTGGCGTTCATTTTTCCGGCTGTCAAAAGTGCAGATTACGTTATCGTCACCTTAAGGTCGCGTCTCGAAGGCACTTTATTTTAATGCCACCATTAAGATAATCCCTACAGTTGAGGTTTTCATTTTTGATCAACGCTCATTTGGTTAAACAGACACGACTGTGAAATCACCTTAAAGTCTTTGTCCGGTTGCAATTAAGGCAATCGTCATCTGCTTGAGCCAATTTATGCCCAACAGAAGAAGACTAAGTTGAAGAAAGTTAGCGAATGACGTCTCATCTGGTGACGCTTGCAAAATAATTGGACGCGACAACGAAAGATGGGTCGTGGAATTCGATTAACGTCCTTTTTCTACAGGAAGCGATGAAGCGCTCGCGACGGAGTGTGTCAAGGATAGACGCCAGTAGAATCGACAATACCGTCGAGTGAATAAATAATAATATATCTTGATTCCTTCCCCCCTCCATCTAGACGTGACGTGCACGAATTTCGCGTTCTGCCATTTTTGCTTCGCGGACAATTGATATGCATTATTTAAAGCGACTTTTACTTTTGCCTTCGTTGCGTTCGGAAACTTCATTGAAAATTCACCTTAATCATTATTTATTGAGATATAGAAACGATGACCACGAGGTCACAATTGAAGTTTCGAAATTAACGGAGACAAGGAAAATTATGATTCAATGCGGCTTCGTTGAACATTGTTGAGCTTTCAGTATGTATTCGGATCGCAGAAACATAAAGCACAGGATCTATTTATGAGAATACTCGAGGTAATGTAGGGGCGTTGTTTGAAATTGAAAATGAGATTTTTCGGTCGAATATTTTGAAATATGCTCGATCAAATTCGCAAGGAGGATGAAGCAATAAACCATAGCTAAATTGATAAATTCAGAATCTTTTGACCTTTTGATTATAAATGTGCTTAGCGTTCTGAATAATCAATTTTTCAAATCTTCAGTGACGTTTATGGCGGTTAATTCTAAAGTCTGAACGAAAATAACTAATGAAATACGCAACAATAGTTAGCAGAAGCGCATGCGCGTATATCAACATGACTATACACACAAACAAATCGAATTCGCCTTAATTGCAGCTTCAACGCAAAGAATTCATTACAAAAATTACAATTTATTCGCAAAAACTACCATGTGTAATGTAAACATCACAATGTACATCGCAAAAAGTACAATTCATGCTATAAAATCTATAAATTAAATACATAAATAATAACAACTACGATACATATTGTAAAACTTACGATGTAAATTGTAAAAGTAACGATATAGATCGTAATAAGTACGATTTCGGTTTTTTATTATAATTTATCCTTGTTACCTTTGTCAATAAAATTTTATTGAATTGTTCGATATGCATTATATTCTCAAAAAGATTTAAAACTTAAGTAAATGATTCCTACATACAGTAAAGTTGAACGAGCGTCCACTGGTATGACAGTTTTATCACCCAAGATCGTATTTATTCAACATATTTCCAGTTTATCAGGTAGTCGATGCTTTTCAATCTTTTTTCGACCAAGCATTAAGAAAAATCTATAGACTGTTCAAACAAAAATAGTTTGTACGTCAATGCTTTCTATTATTCTAAATATCTCTGCAGAAATGTTGAATTTATTCCCGACTCCACATGATTTATGCTTTTGTAGGTTTCTTTCAAGTCCCGTTTTTCCACGTTTCCAGATTCTTCCTTTAAATATACCCTTAATCTGTTTTATAAAATCTTCCGCGCAATTGCAAGTTCTTTCTCAAGGCTTTTGCGATTTTTTAACGTCCGCTCATTATCATTTAATCTCTTACTTTTCCTCCCTCTCTCTCTCTCCCGCTTCCTTTCTTTTTGTCTCTCAGTCTCTTTTCTCTCTAGAGAAGATCCAAAAACTTTTTCTTCTTTTCTACAATAGAACACCATATTTTTCTCAGCTTAGCAAACAACGAATTCGACCATGCATTTTTTTCATGCTGCCAAAAAAAGCGTTGTATGCCACCAACAATCTCGTAGTATCAGCGTGAACATTTTTTGGATCATGACACTGAATTTTTTATTATTACAAGAACACAGTGTGAGAAGTGGAGTTATCGACGCGGGCAGCCTTGAAAGAAGATCCTGGAATGAATCGCAATTACAGACTCTCAGCCTTCTGTTCCGATCGAGTTAGACTTGGACCAAGCTCTTCTTTATCCCGGACGAAAAACCGATCAAGCAAAGCAGACTAATCACCGAGGATTGGCGACGATTTATGACGCTTAAAAACGATATCATCAAGTTCTCGACAACGAAAATCAAGCTTCACTGGACATCATATCCAGTTTCGACTCCCGTTACTAGGCAATCGATCAGCAGAAAAATGAAATATTTGTATGGCGTCGCAGACTGGAAAATAATTAACACCACATTATACGTTCAAGGAAGAAATATAAGATTTCAATTCCTTAAATTCTATTATGTATAAGAAATGAATTTGTTTCATTAATTTAATTATGCACTCAATATTTCAACGTCATATATTGAGTGTTAGCGATGTGCATCGTACTTTTAACGATTTACCCAGTAGTAGTATTTTACAATTTGCATAGTAGTTTTACGACTTTTACCGTACTTTTAGTTACCTAAATCGCACATTTTACGATCTATAAGTTTCCACGATTTGTGTAATAGTATTTACGATTAAATCAATAATTTTAAAACTTCCATTTTAGTTTTCCCGTAAATTTACAGTAATTTACAAGGTACATTGTAGTTTCCACGACAAAGAACATACTTTTTTATTATTTATGCAGCATCATTTACGACACAAATCATAGTTTCTACGATCCACAACGTAGTTTTTCACAATTTTATAGTTTAAATAATAGTTTACTTAGATAAATATCGTAGTTTTAACAATTTATATAGTAGTTTTCCAAAGTACGTCTACTTTTCCCAACTATCCATAATTTTTACAATTCTCAAATTGCTATTCTTGCAAATCGTCTGTGTGTTAGTCGATTTCGTTGATATTTAAAAAATAAAGAAGGAAAGGACAATGTTTTGAAGGAAGGAATGTTTTTCGGACTAAGCATCAGACACGTATAAAAGTTATTGGATGATATAATAGCGATGACCGGATAAAACGATCGATCACTCGACACGAGGTCTCGGCAACCCACAAACGACTCGCGATAAATCGTTATTGCTGATTTTATGCGGGACTCTTGGGCATATAACGGACGTGCAATTACCTGTGTTTACGGAGTACGAGAGGTGTGCATCCGAGAGTGCAGGCCGCGCACTGCGCGCACAATGTCGCACAAAGGATCCGAGAGTCGCGACCGAGACCGCGAGGGATTCCGCCTCGATCGACCAGCGCCGATAAATTGAATCCTCAAAAGACTTAGCCAAAGGTTACATAGTATTTACCATGAGAACTCGACCTCGATCGCCGATTCGTTTCTTTTAATGGCTTGGCAAAATGTTTGTTCGATAGAAAAAATCTGACAATAAATTTTTTCTCTCTCAATAAGGAAACATCAGATGATTTAACGACGGAAAAATGTTAGAAACACTGATTTCATATCGATATCATGTTTAAGGAAATTTATTTCTTTTTGACATTTGTACCGTAATAGGTGAAAAATGTTTTTTTTTTCGCTGTTGGTATTTGGGAATTTTCGCATTTTTTTAGAGTGAACAATGAAAATAAATAAACTTTTAGAATATTGTCTTTTCACACAAAAAAACCAAATCTCCATATTTCGTTCTTTAGCTATTTCGTAGCTGTTTCTAAAATTTACTTATATTTTAAAATATATTAATAAAAAGTATTCATTTATGTTGTTTTAAGTATATCAACATTTAATGTATGTTTTGCTTTCTCTTCGTGAGCTTCGAGTGAATATATTCAAGTCAATTGAATCTTTTGATATATATTTGAAAGATTCAATATAAACTACATTGTATCTACATATTGCAACTAATAGATGACCTGTAACACTGAAAGTATGCATTTTGCGGGGAAAAGGTCGCTATGAAATATAATGTTTGAACAAGCGGAAAACTCCAGGGAAATGGCGTTTCTTTACGGATTTACGTAAAAGCCGCAGGCACTCATTATATTAAATCACAACTTCACTTCAAACGACAATGTAATCATGCGAGTGAAATTGTCTTCCAAATTTCAATTCCTTCATTAAATTTCATGTGTCTCATTTGTTCGAATTGTTTTCATTATTTCTCTTTTAAGTATTATTTTCAAATAACCTTCTTCATGCTATCAGTAAAATTCATATGAAAATAGCCATATACCATAGCAGCATAATAATATAACACGAAATACACTTACAAACATTATATTATTCTCAATAATAAAATATGTAATGTATCAGACGAACCATAATATGTTGCGTTTCAGAACTTTTGCACAATAAATTATTCGAATCGATTCTTTTACCTTCGTATATATAACTATTGAAGCATATTCCGTTGATGAATTTGAATGCAACATTTGTTTCAAACATAATTGAAATTTGTGATGTAAAAATAAGTCACAATTACTGTAGGAAAAATATCAAAAGTTAAACTGCCGTAATATCAATCTTTCCTGAAAATTTGACCACAAAAATGAAGTAATGAGCGAACGGCGTAATTCCTTTGCGGATGCTAATTAAATTAAAAGCATCATAGGTAGCTTGAAACAACACGTTCTAAATTCTTTTATTGTGCGGGCGCGTACCGAAAGAAAAGGAAATTGCATGAACGTCTTCAGGGTTCTCCCTTTACAAAAGGTGATAACGCTCAATTATGCGAGTAGACCTAATTAACGCGGGAACCGGTTATTCATTGTGAAATGTTATAAAAAAAGAGAGGAGGGGGGAGTCTATCCTGTGTGAGGCACTTGCGTCGGATCACTTAGACGTGAAATTGGGTCAGACACTCAAATCAAATAAAGTCGTATAAATTGGATTTACTGATAATGAAACGTAAATAAACGACTGGACAGAAATAAGCTCCGACACATAAATAAGTACAGCCAAGAGTTATTCGGCTGAGTCCCACGATTCCTTTTCCGAAGCTACGATTTTTGTTTGTTAATAGTCGTTCGATACGCCTCACTGAGCAAATCTTGGCCAATGTTTCTCCACCGCCGAATAAACTTTTTGGTAGCTCGGTTTGTTGGCGCAACCATTACATTTTTCAAGCTAAAGTTTCGCGCTGCGCAATTTGTTCGTTTGAAATTGTTAACTTCATTCTGACCAAACAATGGCAAAACAAAGTTTACCATATTATATATAATTGTAGAGCTTTTATGCTCAGCAGAAACGCAGACGAGTATAAATCAAAGCGACGCTTTATGTCGAATTTCAAACAAATTGATTCAACAAGTGTCTCATTTCTATCGATTTCTTTTTTCGTATACAAATAGTGCCGCGGCAATGTTCCGACTCGTCAAAATGACTGTTTCGCTTTAGACACTTCCTATTAGTTCGCTTCATTTTCTTAAATCAGACGAAAGTAAATATGAGCTTCATCATTGAAATTCTTTGTAATTTATTCAAGCGCTGCAACCTAAATATTTAAACGGAGAACCTTGACAAAATATTACGTAATATTATGCTTTAGCTTAGAAATCAATTTGCAAGAATTACAATATAGAACGCAAAATTCACGATTTTGTCAAACTTACGATATTCATCGTAAACATTACAATGTACAATTTCGAAAAAATACTGTGTATGTCGTAAATACTATGATTTATTTATAAACAAAGCAAATTCGAACGAATTCAGTTTCTTAGCTTGAAAACCGATACTTCGATTATTTGCTTCGCTGTTTTCCTTTTTCTTATCTTATTTACATAGATGAAATTTTACCTGAATCCACGTTGTGTTTTCATGATGCAGTTGTAGTGACGATAAACTCAAACGTAATCCATCGATGAAAACGAATCACAATGTACAAAACACCACGGAGCTTCCTGCAGATTTCTCCTCTATATTCGTATCGCGAGAACACCGTGTGAACTATATATACATGCAGCAAAACACAACACACTGGATGGTCGGCCTTACACTAAAGTAGTCTCGTATTATAAGCGCACATCCAGACCGGGTTACGTTATCGAAAAGCAAGGCTCGCCAATGTCCCATTTAGAAAACGACACTGTTTTCCTTATACCGTTAACGCACTTTCCCGGTTTAACCAAAAGCGACAGCAGATAGACTGATAACAGCGCGTTTTCGAGGTCATTGAGACGAACTTTGGTAACCTTTGGTCTTCATTTGGACGCCAATTTTTGCACCACGCTTTCTAATCTGTAAAAAAGAAAAGCAGTTCAAAACAATGTCTTATTAGAGATCAAATTGATATGTTGCTATTTTCACAATGAAAGTACAAGTGTTACTATCACTGTCTTTCTTCGGAATTCCGACTGCGATTTTTATTGTTCGCTGCGAGTTCCGTTAATATTTTGCTGGAGAATAAAAAACTTGTTTAGTGTTACATAATACCACAAAATATCACGTTTATGATGTCCGAAAGAAGATTGATATATGTATGCAAATGCCTGCGAAGTAATAGAAAGACACGTACAAATTATACGTTTGTCGCGAATATGGTTTCTGGAATGAATAAATGGCAACTAATTAAATTTTCTGTTGACTGTAGATAAGATAAGACCACTTGAGGCTTCCAGTGAGTCTAACACATGGATCAAATATTCGGTAGCGAATTTAAGTATTGGACAGAAACACGAATCTAATTCGCAGCGCGATTACAATCGTCAAAGTTGAGACACGTGAATTATTACAGTATTTGATTGTAATATCGATGTGTTCGGTTTCAATTATTACCTCAATCTAATACAAACTGTACATGAAAGATGATTATTAATTATCAATAATTAATTACCAATTTGATAAACGTTAGATTTACTAGTTTGCTTAGGTTTAGCAATGTTCTTTAAAATTGTGATTTTATTATCAAATTTAGTTTAAATTTTGACGTTATAATAAAAATTGTATGATTTAAATATAATACAGAAATAAAAATTCACTCGACATTATGTCTGTAATATTCAATAAATCTATACGAAAAGGTTGCAGTTCAGCAGATCAATAATGATGTTGAATACAGTGATAACATTAATTAATAATTAATGCGGGTCAAAGGAATGACAATTAATTCTCATTTAATTACCATTTGCTCTGTGTTCATTTATCATAAGGACCGTTAAAAGAAGTAATTTAATCGTATAAAATTGCACATGTGAAACATTTAAATGTACTGTCTTTGAGAGATCATAAAATTTATCATACTTTTGCTGATTAAAATGAAAGATTGAATAATTAATGCTTTTCAAAAATGTTGTTTTCTGTAAAAACTCATTACTAATGTCATATCAAATTTTGCATGTTTACAATATTTGCTTGTACATTCTTTTAATGAGATAAACATGTTTTTTGTAAACACAAACATTTGATTCTGTCATATTTTACTTTGTAGCTTCATTATATTTTCAATTCGTATACTATATATAAAAATATGATTCATTTTCCAGAGAGTTTGTTTTTTCAAATCCCTCTTTTCTGGTGTAACTTCAAATAAAAAGTCAAAACTTTGGACAAGAAATACAAGATAAAAGATCCATTAAAAATATCGAAGTAAAAGAAATTAATAATCCTGTTCATTCATCTTAAATT
Source organism: Psix sp. ZL-2020 (assembly GCA_022817045.1). Taxonomy (NCBI): domain Eukaryota; kingdom Metazoa; phylum Arthropoda; class Insecta; order Hymenoptera; family Scelionidae; genus Psix; species Psix sp. ZL-2020. The sequence goes on along the minus strand of JABFQD010001646.1, from coordinate 9,269 downwards.
TGAAAGTTTGTATGAGAAGAAGAATAAGAAACTGTAGAAAGTCGAAAATAATTATTTCCAAAGGATTTTAGATTCCTCTAGATAAAGTTTTTAAAATCAAATATACCAAATACTGTAAAGTGAGTTTTAGAGTTTTTATTCTTAAGCTCCTTAAAGATAATATTGTTACGTTTGAATATATAAACTATTTAAAATATACCGCAGGAAAAGTTTTCCATTTTTATACAAATAAGACCAACAAAAGTTTATCCTTATATCTCGAAGTCGAGTTTTGTGTGAAAAATAATGTATAATGGATAAAATCGGCAAATGAAATTATCTATTAACTGGATTTTAACACTAAAAATACATAAACAGCCTTTTTATTATTATTACACCAGTTATCAACTGACAAATTTCTTTCGTAACCCAAGCGCATACGTTTGCAAAATAGTTCCTACATACATAAATTCTGTCAAATCACAATTATTCTATTAGCATTTTAAAATTAATTTTTTTCACAAAATTGTGCAACTGTCTCCGGCAGTCACTTAAAAACTTATGTCAACTTTTCTTTGTGCAAAAAAATGTTTAAACAAATTTCTCTTTTGTTTAAAGCTTAACATATAACAGCCGCATATCGGATATTTCGTACTCGAAGCTGTAAACAACGAAAAAACGAAAGAAAATAAAAACGCTGAAATCCTAAGTCAACTGGTACCACCAGATGTTTACTCGTTAGAAAGTATTTAGCTGGTCAGCAAAGAGATGTCGGACCGACAAGAGCCGGCCTGACAGGGTCCGAGTTGCCGTTCCGGGATTCAGGTCGAAATTCGAAATGCGCGGGAAAGCCGGGCACTTTTCCGCATGACGACATAGGTGGCGCGAGTGTGCCTGCGCTAACCCGACCAAGTAACGAACTGGTTTCGTGACGCTGACCAGCCGGATAGAAGGAAGGAGCGAACTCAACAAGGCCCCAAAGAGGAGGTGGGGGAGGAGGGGGGGGGGGCAGCCGAGGGCCTGTACAAGCATGGGTCCCGTTCTTCGGTCGAAGTCGGCGAGCCGGGCCGAAACACAGATCGGGAGAAAGGTTCGCAAGCGCGCGAGTACTGTTACTCGTTAGACAGAGCTCGGAGCTGCAGACGTCGATAAAGCTGCTAGGGACTCTGATTGTAATCTTCTGGCTTGTTGGTTTTTGCTCGCTCCCGACGCTTTTGGCCGTGACTGCCTATTATAAATGAGTGCCACAACGACCAGCAAATGGAAACTCATGAAAATTGTTAGGAACGTTTAAAGTAAAATTCATTAACGCGTTTAACACTCAACGAAACTTCTCGATAATGCTACATAATTACATGCTAACAAATGTACGGGTTGCAACCCATATGACAAAAATATTTTAACCTATTTTTTGTAATCATCGAAAAAACTAGATAGTAGCTGATATATAGAGAAATAAAATTTGTTGGAATGCAATTCTTAATAACGTATATCGTTGCTTTTTACAACGCACGTAGTTGTTATGATTAACATAATCATTTTTGCTATAAACATGGTAGTTTTTTCAAGACAATCGTATGTTTCATTCATTGTAAATCTTACAAATTCGATTTCTTTGTGTACATTGTAAACTACGAATTTGGGAAAAATTATATTTATTTTGTTCGTGAAATTACGTTAAATATATAATTATTGAATTCAAATGACAAAGAATTAATGTTTAACTGTATAATAATATTTTAACAGAATGTAAAGAGAAGATTTTGTTAGGATTACTCAAGAGCAAAGTAACTATGCTATGTTTCACTTTAATTTAATATGAATAAACATAATCATTTTGTACATAAATGAAACATTGTTCCTAACAAAAGTTGCAAAGATGAAAGTAATTTGGAACATTAAAATATGATAAAAAGTTACGTGAAAATGTATTTGAATCTTTATGTATTTCATTTCCTCAAATGTTTTCTCGAAAACCTATTAAATTAAAAGTGAACATTATAACCAGCATCTAACAGAAAACTATTTAATAGTACATTAACTTTTATTACAAAGTATCAATACAATTATTTTCTCGAAGTTTTCTTCTGAACACTTTTTTCTAAATTTCAGTCAACAAGTTTGGCCCTAAAAAGTTGTTTTTACCGGAAACATTGGGGCAACGTTTCTCATTATAGTTAAAGAACGCCGGCTTTTTCCACTGAAATGAATTATGAAGATAATTTCATTTTCGTGATATTACTTTTAATGAAAAAATAAAAAAATGAATAAAAAAGCAGAAACCCTGATTTAATTAAAATGTGAATTAATAATAATTAATTAGTGATTGTCTTCAATGCTTTCAGAATGATATTAAAGTTCACAATGAACCATGGAAGAAAAATAGATTTCAAAATGAATTTACGATTAAAATGAACTTCACGATTTGCGCTGGATTCAAATTGGATTCAAAATGTTGAAATCTTTCCTTTTAAGAGATCGTAACCACGGACAATAGAATGTTGGTATATGCACTTGCGCGTGGGCACTACGAAGCACATCAAAAAGTCTTGTCTGTACACCGAAAGGCAATTTCAACTATGTCGAGTATCGACTAGTTTGAACGAATTTCAACGTCACGGCAGGTGTTCATGTATAATGTAAACAGGAAAGCCTTTTAGGAGTGCACAACGAAAAACTGGCATGGAAATCCGTCCATTGTTCACCTGCTTTGACTTATCGTCAATATAAACAAGGCACATCGATTTGTTTACACCTTTTTTATTCCGACCGTGTTAGGACGTCGAAAAGAAAGAAGGGCGAGTCACACCCAGCCTAATTTATAATATGCAAATGCCAAATTTGGTCTCGGAATTGCGTCTTCAATTCACTAGTGAGAATATCATTATATGATCCATTATTTATTAATGATCTTCATCGACTGATAGGTACCACTAATGAATAAATTCGTAATCAAAGATGATTGGATGCATTTCTTGGAAGGTCTGAATCTGATCACTATTATTTCTTCAGGGATTCCCTACGAAAATGAACCCTTAATTGAGCTCAATCTGCAAACTTTTTCCTTGGTTCTAAGAAAACAGTTTTTGTATGTACTTGTTTCTTTGCAGATATTACCGTACGTTTGTTGCTAATAAGTGTCACGAAAATATTTTCCACTCTCTTTTGGTACTTGATCAGAAGCTATACCATATCACTGTTGAATGTCATCCAAAAAAGTTGCACTGCGTTTGCATTCTTCATTTTTGTTCCAAAAATACATGATTCCAATGATTTATGGATTTATTTCAAATGAAATTTCAACCATCCATCATATTTTCATGGCCTATTGATTTGCTGCAACCCACGTGCAACCGTCTATCACACCAATCGGATGTTGCTCAAATGTTTTCTATTTCATAAAGTGACACACTTTTTGAAACCAACTAAATTTGTTATAACTTATTATTTCGATTCTCTGATAATTAATTTTCAACTAATAGAAGTTTAACTTTGTTTAAATGTCTTGTAAGATCATTATTTTCTCCAACATCTTCAGCAAGCAATCCACCGATCTATTAAGATTTATTTATTTATTTTAATAAAATTACGCCTCTGTTAAACAAGTATGGCCGATGCTATAAACGACAATAATATAATATAATGTAATATAAACAGAATATCACAATATATAAATATTTTAAAATTTATTACAAACTGCTTCTTGAAAGTTATATGAAGAAGAGTTATTTTGTACCCCAAAATATGATTTGGTTAAACTATCGAAAAATACGTCTTTTTCTCATCTTATTTATATTTGGAGAGTTTAAACAAATTAATATAGTAATCTTTTTAATATACTTTCAGAAGATTGTTCTAGAATCACTCGTTCAATTTTTCACTATTAGAAAATAGTTTTTTCACTATTTTATTTTTTAACCAATAACCCTCCATCATCACACACTATATGACTGCTAGGATTATTTTCCATCAGATCGCTTGGACATATCCTATTAGACAAGTAAATTGACAAGTCTTAGAGTCATCTTTGCGCTGTCAATAGTGAACATCTATGGATTGTGAAGCCTTCCTGGACACAAGCAGAGCATAAACGAGAGCTGATTGTTCAAACTGAAGTTGTGCAAGTGTACAAAAGGGTAAGGATATTGCAACGTTGTCCTTGTAACGTTGGCACAATGCCGCGCAAACAAAAGTCCCTGTCGCACGCGACAGCAGTTGCTGCTCATGTTTCAAAACCAAACCGATCTTATCTCGGTATACTCGGCTTCGTATCGGAAACGCCGCTAATCCGAATCCCTTTCTCATGCGAAAGCATCTCCTTTCTTTTGGTGTCTTTCTCACACCTGGTTCTCCTGTTCTCTCTCTCTCTTTCTCTCTCAGCCGCATTCGCTCTCTCGTTCTTTTGCGTCCACTGTAATCTTTCCAATTAAATGCGAATCCAAAGACGCCGTGAGCTAAACGTTGCGTAAGACTTGTGCATAACTTATCAAGTTAGTCGTTTCATTTAATCGACACATCATATCGAGCGGCTCCTGCTGACGTCTGATGTGCCAATGATCTTTCATCAATTTTGGATGTCACACCCATAGACTTAGATATATCTTTTTAAAATTGAGTAAATTTTTTGTTATAGTTTCTTCTTTCATTTAAAAACTGATTCAACCTTATCCTCATTCGTACTTCAAATAATAATTTTGCATTCCATCCTCATCCATAGAATAGATGGATCCATTTCCCAGAAAATTAATTAATGGGAGTATGAAAAGCAATTAAAATTGTGGTGAATTAGAAAAGTAAAGAAATATTCCGAACTTGTTAAAATATTCCTTAAGCGTGGTATCTTTTCAAAGTATCTACCATGAAATAGACTCGAGTGTGTCTAGGTCATGAGTTCGAAAGTGCGACCTGTTGTCTTAGTATCAGCAGCGCAGTCGTGCCAGCGAGGTCAAATGGATGCAGGGTTCGTTGTGAGGACAGCTTAAAAATCTCAGCTGGCGTGAAAAAAGCAAGTAATAATAAATAGGCTGCGGTTAATATTCAACAAGATGATGCAAACGAGCGTTGATTTGTAATTAAAAACCACTTTTTTCGAATCCATCCTTTTTATATTATAGTTGAACAGTAAAAAACTACTAGAGTGTAGTTGAGTGAAAAGCGAGTTCACCAAGTAACATCTAATTCTTTAAAATCAGTCTTATACGTTAATACAAATTAAATAACTTTGACACTATTTGAACCTTACGGTTCTGCATTGTGCAAAGAGCTTCAAACGACTGCTTCAAACACGATAATCATGTTCAAAGTAACAAATATGAATTTAACAAACATTATTACCAATAATAAGGCCATTAAGTACCCATTTGCATTTGACAAATCCGTAATTAGCGCAGTAGTTCAATTAGTGAATTATTTTAATATGAATATCATCAATGCACCGCATTAGAGTCCTAATTACAATACTCTCCAATTTCCTCTCAACCAAGGAGGAATCATGATCGCTCGAGTTCGCTCAAATGCACCTAAATATAAACTCAATTCGTAACTATTCATTCCTATTAAAACCATCTATACGAACTATTCGTAATCATACAAGTTCTATCTTCATCATTACCGCAACTTATATCTCGCTAGGTCTCAGTAAGCCTTTCAAATTTCGTTATAAACGAAATCGTTTATCGATTTTGAGCTATTCGTAAAGATTCCTAGTTGAATCCAGGACTTGAATTGTATCGATCGACTCCTTTCATTAGCCTTAAGAGATATTTCTCCCTCGGTGTTTGATGACCCGTAAATCCTGAATGATTAAATAGGCTCAATTATTTGGTTTCAGTTGTTCTTACACCTGCCTAATGAAGTTGACATTTCCTTCAAGCTATTTATTTATTCATTCCATAATCCGCGGAATATATAAACAGGATATCCATGATATCTTCAGTGTTTCAAGTAAGCAACCAAATTGGTAGGTATTTAGTGCAGCTTAGTGCGTAATTGAGGATGTATAAAGTAAAATATAATTCACGTCAAATGTAGTTCACAGGTGGACAAGAGTAAATGAGTAGTTCGATAATTGACGAGTATCATTTTCGGCAGTGACAGTATTCTAACAAATGTATCATTATTGCCAATTTGAGATACAACATTTCTCCAAAACTTGAGATCCATTTCTGCAGCCAATAAGCTCTTGTCTCATCTTGCAGCTAATATAATTATGTTTGAAAGCATTTTACAGCCACAGACAGTGACAGTTTTCGAGCAGCCGTAATTCTAGACTTAAACGCCACGATATTCCCTCGACGAGGTATCAGCATCTGACGAAACCGGCGTAATTAATTAGACATTCATGAAGCTCGGCATTGTTGCATTCGTGAAAATTGGAACAGTCCTTAAGTGAGTCATACGTTTCTGCGAACGTACCGTTACATCGTGCAGCAGTTTTGAAACATACTCGACAGTATCCGCCAGGTGTCATATCTTCAGACTCGATGATATGTATCACTGTAAATAACACATCCGGAGTACGAGACCTGGTGTAATTATTTACCCTGTCAATTTTTTCCTTCATCAATTGAGCTCACAGAGAGATTAAGCACACCTTACATAAACTCATAAGGTGTCTCCCGATGATAGTTTTTTCTCAAGAATAACTCCTGTCAGGTTGGTTGCAATCTCAACTTGATACCGTCGTGAGCACGCCTAAGCACGACGTTCATTTGTCAAGGTACCAAGACTGTCACTCTGTTTCCAAACATCTAAACGACCTCGAAGCCAATCCTATTTTCACTCCATCAATTTGGTCCTTAACATTCAAAGCAGACGGTTGTTGTTATTATTGTCTCAAGTGAAGTTTTCATCCTCAACAACACCGAGGACACTATTCATTCCATATTCATTCTTCCTTCTTCGACAAAACTCTCCAACTGTCTAGTACTCTGCGAATTCACCTCGAACATTGTTTCTAAAGTTTGAATGTAAGTTAGAAACTTACTCGCTGCTTTTCATACCCAAAATTCAAGGGTGAGTTTTTGTTTCAAACACAAAACGTCGTGTTTACTAAGTTAGACAGAGATTAGATCCGCTGTTTTGTTTACAAAATATAAGTTCAATGCTGAAGTAGCGTAGTTGAAGTGGAAAGAAGTCTTGAGACGAGAATCCAGAGTAATTGCTTGGCCACGTTAACTAGAGGCCGAAAACAGGTCCCCACTTTGGGTCGGTCCCGGTTCTCGGACTGCGCGTGCACCTTTAAAAGGGCAAAATGTGTGCTGTGTGCGCGCGCGACTGCACGTGTTTTCGGCTGGCAGGTCTAGTTACCTTGTCGGGTTATCCTAGTGGGACGCGCGTTGCCCGGGTTGCTTGATGGGTTGCGCGTCGCTGATTGGTTGGCATCGCGGCTCATGTATTCCGCGTGCGAAACGCCACCATCTTCACACGACGACGCGGCTCGGCGAGTGGCGTGACACTGCTCGACAAAGCGTGCTCCCCGTGCGGAGTTCGCGGCTCGACTGGTCTCTCGCTCGCAGCGGCCGTCTCGACGCGAAGCCGAGCGAGCGAGCACACCGTGGTCCCCCGGTGAGCAGACCTGCCGAACGCTCGCCGTACAGTCCGCTCGCCCAGACAATCGCTCGTCCTTCTGTTGACGCTTGCTGTCCCGCAGCTTTGTAAACAAAACCGACACCCCAAACGGCCGACTTTTTTCCCCACTTTGCCGACCGACTTCTAGTCCGGGACTCAATGTAACCGAACAACGTGCTTGGTCTTTTTCTAAAATTCGTTGTCAATTGTTATTGATGTCCTCGTATCAGAGACCCATTTCAACAGTTTAATGAGTTAAATGTACTGCTCAAATGCGCGTTCAGTTTTACTTCGTATCAAAAGAATTTCTTTTCATTCCATTTTTCATTTTTCATTAGGGATTTGTTTGTGCTGGAGAAATTTAAGTAGTTATCTCTTAATGTTATCGTTCGTCTTATTAAAATTTAATGCAATTTATTACGGGATATATAATAGACGAGCTGTTCTGCTTCATGTGGAACAAACATGAGAATTAACAGAGCAATTAGTACGTAATTATTATGCAAAATAAGTAAAAAATATTACGCTAGAAACCGCTGCTCTGTAGATGTATTTTACTTTATCCTACATACTTATTTTACTTCCTTTTTAAAATTACCTTTCAATTTTTTTCTTCTAAATTTCGATGGTGCACTTTTTTTGAATTAGGAATTAGGAATCGATTGATCAAATATATCTATTTTTTATCATTTCCGTATAAAACATGCTTTTTCATTTATATTTATACATCATTAAACAATATTAAAAGAGAAAAGGTAATAAAAGCTTTAAGAGCCGGTTCTCTAAGCAGAGTCAAAGTACCTCTTTAAACGTATGCGGAATTTTTGGGTTTGGAACCCCAGATGTCCAGTATTAAAGCATGTCAAATGTCAATATACATATTTCAGCTTTCTTATTTTGTCTGCAACATAGCAGACTTTCATCTTCATCTCTTGCTAAAAAAGCTGGGTAAAAATTTCCTGGTTCACGGTATAACTTATGACTTGAAACCAAATCTTAAAAATAGTCATATAATTTCATATCGATTACCCCAGTATACATTTTATCTGAACGCCTATGAAATATGAAACTAGAAATAAATAAATAATTTTCATTGCAACAAATCAGTTAAACTAGTGCTATAGAATTAACTTTGTGTTTATTTTTTATCTAATTTTTTATTGCATTTCAAATTATCATATAATGACGAAAAGCAATGTTATATATTAATTTTATCATTTAATTAAAAAATGAATATATGTGATACAACAAAATATGAGATGGGTAAAACAATTATATCAGTTGTTTCCTCAAGTTATGAGTAAAAATAATAAGTGGACCCAAATCAATTTTGAACAAAACAAAATTTAAATAAGAAAACTTGAAAATGTCTAAGTGTGTTTTGAAATGTATGAATATTGAAAAGCAATGAATCTTAACATTAGTCAATTTAAATAAACGATTTTTTAATGATTTTACATATATTTTTTGTATTATTATTTGAAAATGCAAAATAAAATAGTTTTTATTAAAAATACTTCATTTGTTTCCTGTCATGTGGAATTTTAAAATTTAACTTTTTGAAAGATTCTTTTTGAGCTTTTTGAAATATTTATATATGTATTAATTTTTAATACAAGATAAAAATTTATGGTACATAAAGCTTTTTAGCTTTTACTTGATAAACAGAATGCAATACGTAAAAGCGTTTCACAAAAAACATTCTAAGTTCACTAAAAACA